>CAMZMU010000123.1:9773009-10056309 GCA_947311845.1 Poa pratensis
AAACCCTAAAAGTGGTTGGGTGCTACCTAGCTAGTACTTGTACAGATCACCCTTCACCAAAACCTAATTTCTTTACTAGTTCGGTTTGCTAATACCAGGTTGGCTCTTAATTAAACCTCGGCTCCCTTATATTATAAATGCTGAGCTCAAACTTGGCTGTCCATTGAGATTGAGGAGAGCACTATCCTTGTGGATGATGTAGTGATGAGAGATGCAAAGTCATATGATAATGATAAGGGAGATGGGTGAAACAAAGAGGTACAAGAAAAGGAACAATCTTTGGGCAATGAGTCGAACAAGGAAAAATCTAGCTCACGCCGTCGCAAAAAAGGGAGCGGAATAAATATTTATACTCTTTAGACACACAGTGTTCGATTAGGCAGAGGAACAATCTCTTTTCAGTTTTCACCTCTTTCTCGGATCAGTGTTCGATTAGGCAGAGGAAGAAGAAGAGTCTCGTACATGTAGACGTCGTTCATTCTTCATTGTGAGTGGATCTGCAAGCAGGGACGGAGTCAGGATTAGCAGAAGGAGGGGGGCAAATGAACACTAAACTACTTAGAGGGGGCCATTTAGTCAATTTCTCACAATTTTGGGGGTCAAAACACATATTACATAGGGGGTTTTCACAAAAATTTCCAGCATATGGGGGGGGGGCATGGCCCCTGCCCGCACCCCTGGCTCCATCCCTGTCTGCAAGGGAGTCAGCGGCTCGGAAGGAGCTGATCTCTACCACGGAAGAGAACAATCTGCTTTCGGCTGCTGCGGCAGGAGATATGCTTACTTCGGCTGTCGTGGCAAGTGAAGGGCTGGCAACGGCTGCCATGGCTACTGTGACTTCTCCCACGGTAGAGAAAACACCCGAACGAGGTGTCGCAGCAGGAGATTCAGTGGAGATCCTGTCATGAGCAAGGCGATCGCTGCCGTGGCAGGGTTAGCACTTTTTAGATGTTGCAGCTAGTAGAGCGGGGTTTTTACGACTGTCGTGACGGTCTGTGGATCTGTCGCGGCAGAGAAATGTTGTTGTGGCATGACATGGGGTGATGGCAGTTGCTTCTTCGACTAGGAAATGTCTGACTCCGGCGTTGGGGTCACCTCTTGTGCATGTGACTACACAATCTAATGTGGGTACAAGAGGTCTCTGATGGCTCCATCAAATAGGAGGTTATCATATACGACGGTACAAAGGAGCAAATATAGTTGGCATTTGTTCGAATGAGTGTACTTGGGGAAATGCTAGATCCTTGGTTATGCTTTCAAATACAAACAATAGGAAAGATGGTCATATAGGCTCGGATAATCATATGAATCAAGCATGCTGCGGTGTGAAAGTTAAACGGTTTCGTAAAAATAGGACTTTTGATAAAATAAATAGATGTAGTTTGATAATTCAAAAGAGCAAAGAAAAAAACTTGAGGCATGGAAGCTTTTATTTTGAAGAGTGTGGGCCTTTAGAGATTTTGCTAAGCATTTTTTAATTCAAGAATACTTACACTGTCGCTTTGTTGGAAACAGGGAGGTCTAATTTTTATGCTCTTTTCTTGCCAGCCGCGGTAAAGATTTTACTTGTTTTTGTTTACCACCTCATGGGAGATCCCAGGGGATCCTCGTGGGAATTAATTCGGCTACTCTTAGTGTCAAAACATTGACACTAGAGATCTGTTGGTCAGTTTCCACTTACGCAACAAAGGTGAAACTTTTGACTGGAGTTTTGTGGCAGTATACGGGGCTCCCAAAGATGCTCAAATACCTGATTTGATAGCCGAGTTGGTGGATGTGTGAAACTGATTGTCTACCTAGATTATTAAGGGAGGGGGCTTTAACATTATACGTTCCCCACAAGATAAAATGACAACAATTATAATGTGCATTGACCGTTTGATTTTAGTGCTATCATTGAGAGTTTGAACTTGAGAGAAAGTGTTCTCTCAGGACAAAAATACACTTGGGCTAATCAGAGGGAAACACCAACAAATGAGAAGCTTGGTCGTGTTCTAGCTAGTGTGGAGCGGCAACAAAAATTCATTTAGTAACGTGTGTGTCTTATCTAGGTCAGGCTCTGATCATACGCCAATTTTAATTGATTTCGGTGAGCAAGCTCACATAGGAATCAAGGCTCAAGTTTATTTTGAATTATCCTTGTTGTGGGAGGATGGTTTTAATGATTCGGTGTTAGCGGAATGGAGAGCTACTTCTATGGGAACTAGTCCAATTGAGAGATGGCAAATCAGAGTGCGTCATGCTAGACGTATTGTTCGTGGTTGGGCTCGTAATCGAGCGGGGTGTGCAAAAAGGAAAGAAAATAAAGGTTGTTCATTATTATTGACGACCTTGATATTAAATTAGAAACCATAACGCTAATACTCCGGAAAGAGAAGTCTTAGGAGGTATAAACGGGAAGTTGGCTAAGCATAGGCGTGAAGAAGAGGGCAGATGGGTGAAACGTGCAAAAGTTAAACATGTGTAAGAAGGTGAAAACAATACGAAATAGTTCCACCTAATTGCTATATGGAAAGTATAGAAAAAATCTATCAGTTTGAGCAAGAAGAGGAAATTATTGTAAGTTATGAGAATCTGAAAGTGTGCACCTTTGAATATCATAAAAAAGGTATTTGGGGACCTATCAAAAATAATTTCAGTTTATGAGAAGAATTGATTGCGTACATACCCTAGTTGTCTTATGAAGAGAACAATATTCTCACAGCTAGTCACACGGCAAGAGGTATTTGATGCTAAGGATCCACAACATACAGGTTTTCTGCGAAGTTTCACCAAATGTTTGGGATATCATTAAGAATGATTTACATGATATTTGTATGCAATTGCAACTAGGTGAGTTAACATTACATAAACTTAACTTTGGTGTATAACCAGTCACCCAAAAATATAGGACGCGGTTTACATTATATTTACGAAGGTGGGAATTAATAGAATAACTGGAATTACCCATATAGTCACAAGACCTACTCAAACTGCTTTTATGCGAGACCGGAACATTCTTGAGGGGTTTTTTGTGCTTGATGAGACTATTCATGAGCTTCGTATTAAGAAACTGGATGGTGTCATTTTGAAAATTTATTTGAAAAAGCTTACCATAAGGTAAAATAGCCTTTCCTGCAGCAAAATATGCATATGAAGGGTTTTAAAAAATGATGGTGTGAAATTACCGTAGTTTTGTTCAAGAATAGTCGATTCAGATAAGAGTTAATGACAACATTGGCCATTATTTCTAAACAAAAAGGGTCTTAGACAAGGTGGCCCTCTGTCTCCTTTATTTTTAATATTTTGGTCGATATGTTGGCTATTATGATTGTGAGGACGGGGAGTTATAGGGTTTAGCTCCACATCTTGTGGATGGGGAATATCATCTTATAATATTTCGATGATACTATGCTTTTTATGGAGCATGATTTACACAAAGTTGTGACCATGAAACTTATATTGTGTTTCTTCGAGCAACTTTCAGGTTTAAATAAAAGAATTCATGAACGTGATTTTATTTGGTAATGGTGAGGATATATAAAAACAGTATAAAAAATTGCTTGTGAAGCACGTTCTCTTCCTTTTAGGTACGTTGCTGTCACTGTTCAGCATAGAAAATTGCTTAATAAGGAATGGAATCCAGTGGAAAACTAATTTGAACAAAAGTTGGAATAATGGTTTTTTATTTTCAGGCAGTAAACACATTGTTTTGAAGTGCAGACAAAAAATTCTTTACAGCCTTCATTAATTAGCTCGGAGAGTTACATCATTGAGCATGATCGAGTTAATGTAATGACATGTGAAGCGATTATAGTGACAGACTGACAGTCACCGATCCAGGAGTGTTATTTCGTGGTGTGCTAGTTTTGGCTTTTCTGACATGCATGTGAAATCGGTGGTACTTCAAGACTACTTTAGCTAGGTGGTTTCCATGGTTCCAAGATTTCTTCCACTACCAGGATAGCTTTAATCAGTTTTGTAATGTTTTATGTTTGCTTTCATGTTTCAAGGATATGACCTGGAAGGCATATCTGTGTTGATATAAGAAGGGCCAAGCGGTCAAGATTAAGTCGGACTGACACAGACGCGAGCACGCAACACGTTGATAAGCAGCCGAGGTGATGCACGCTCCGCCGAGCTTCGCTGCGGCTCCTCGACGACCGTGGCCTCGGTTCGGTCTCCCCATCGCTGCCGAGCTGCTCCGCATCCTCTTGCCCACTTCTCCTCAACCCGCGTGACGCCTCGGCCGCGACCACCTCCTGTCGCCCCAGCTCGGCTACTAGTTCAAGGTGATAGTTTGTACTTGTAGATCATTTTCTGCCAAAATTTAGTGTCAATTTAGAAACACTACAGGAATTCAGGTATATTGCAAGAAAATTTATTACTACATCTATCTTTCGTTGCAATAAAATGCGATATTACCACAAAATTCCATTTTATGGTAATAGGAGCAACTTACTGCCACAATTTCGTTTCGTCGCGATAAGTACTCCATTTGTTGCAATAGAAATCACATAATGCCACAAGTTGTATCAGTGTTGTAATATGGTAGTGATATTGCGGCAGTTGTGCCGCGTTGCGTAAATTAGTCATTTTGTTGCAATAGAGACTAGTATTGCAACAAAGTAAATCTTTGTGGTAATATTCGGACATATATTGCAACAATTCCGGCATGTGGCGCTAGTAATAGATATTGTTGCAAAAAAGGGCTCCGTATTGCAACGGTTGCCAACGAAAGTCGTTTCGTGGCAATAGGTACATATTGCCACAAATCAGCATGTATTGCGACAAACGATTTTGTTGCAATAGACCAGAATCCCTGTAGTGTCGAAGTAGATGATAATTTTAGTCTGTGTATTTGTAGATGGTGTTATTTGACTACACCACATCCGATGAGGAATTCGATGCCCAAGAGGAGGAGGACATTGCTATGCTCTTGATGGTGCATAGGAACAAGAAGCCGAAGCATGCAGGTTGGACAATGGGCCGAGAATATATTCGGAGGCAGCGGGAAGAAGCACATGCAAAGCTCATGGCCAACTATTTTGTTGAGAGGCAGATGTTCCCCGAGAGGTACATTATGCATGCATGTGTGATCATGCATAACATGATCATAGAAAATGAGTGTGGCCAAAATATAGTCTATTGCACCTACAAGTTGATGGGCCAGCCGGTTCGGCCGAGGCGAGGTGGAGACCGAGTTGCCCGCTTTCTTGAGGCCTACCACAACATTCGAAAATGCTATGTGCATGAAAATCTTCAAAAGGATCTCATTGAGGAGTGGTGGGCATGAAATGGACGGCAAAGATCAAGGCCATGTACTGGATATGGTGTTGTTGTATTTGATGAACAATTTGCTATTGTGTGTTGATTTGTATGCTACTTGATGAACCATTTTATGAAATGTTTGTATTGTGTTGTAGTAATTAAGTACTATTTAAGTTTTATTTGTTTGAATTTATTTTAGATCATTTATCATATTATTTATGTGTGTGCAAATGTGTAAAAAGATGGAGGGTGTGGCGCGGCCACGGTGCCCTAAAATAGGGCATCTGTTGGAGAGAGGACGTGCCCTAAAATAGGACATCTATTAAAGCAGAATTTTTTTTGGTGCCCTAAAACATTAAAACAGGTGCCATATAATCAAGAAGTGCAGCCCTACTATAAGGCATTTGTTAGAAATGCTCTAAGTTTTTATGGGTGCTTTCGTGTTTCAAGGATATGACTTGGAAGACATATTTGTGTTCATAAAAAAGGGCCAAGCGGTAAAGATTACCTCGGAGTGGCACAGACGCGGAGTGCGCAACAAGCAGCTATATACAACAAATCTTCATTTTTAGTGAAGAGACCATGGACACCGGAGGCTCGAAAAGAAAAACTACATCCTGGTTTTACTTGGTTTTTCAAGTGAATTCAGTACTCTATGAGCGCAAAATCATTGTTCTGCGCAACACTAGCTAGCCACTATACTTCACCCCGACCCCCTGACCATTTCCCGTTCTCAAAGTTACGATGCTTTCGAGATCATGATCAAAATGCTAGCGCGGCCCTTTCTTTCTTTCCTTCTGATACTACCGGGATCCTCGTATCGTACGTATATTCACCAATGGCTGGCCGGAGGGAGAGAGAGGAGCAGACGTGAGTGAGTCAGACGTCCTAGGTAACACTACGGGAAACCCACGATACGCCGACGGCCAGAAGCCGTCGGCGTAGACACGTTTGCCGTCGGCGTAGGCCTAGGCCGACGGCAGCCGTCGGCGTATCGCCGTCGGCGTAGCTGCCCGTCGGCGTAGACAAATAACCGTCGGCGTATATATAACCGTCGGCGTAGCCGCTGTGGGACCCACAGAAACGGAAGCCGTTCTAGTGTGCCACGTGGAGCGAGCTGGGCGTCTGGGACGTGCGATACGCCGACGGCAAAGCCGTCGGCGTATTCGTGACAATTTGGTCCATTTTAGGCGACGTGGCAGCACCCTGTGCGCCTGGGAAGTGATCTACGCCGACGGCAATGCCGTCGGCGTATCCTTGACCATAATTTCAATTTTAGCTGCTTGTTGCTGCTGGTTTCTGGCGCATTTTAAATACAATTAAAATTGCACAAGTTATAAAACATCACAGAAACATCAAATAAAACACCACATACATATCCAAATGACAAAATATGATTCAAATTTATCCAAGCATTCATACAAACTCCAAACAAGTTCGAATTCACACACGCTACACCCGAACACATCCTACACCTCCCGAGAGCCCGAGGCCGATGATTCCTTGCCTTGGCTCATCTTGGTCAATCACCTGCATTGAGAAAGGATAAACTTTTAAGCATGTTGAAAATGTAGTAAATAAGAATAAAGACGTAATGCAATTAAGAAGAAGCATGTTGAAAAGTAAATAGTACGCAAAAGGACATAAAAGACCCTCACCCCTAATCATCACTCTCATAGTTAAGTCCTGGGTTGTCATCATCACTATCAACATCACTATCAACATCACTATCACGAGTGTTGTATATTGGAACCTCTCGCACGGTGGAGGCTCATCATCGTCATCACTATCACTCTGTAACTTGTTGAGCATATCTATATCCTTTAGATTCACCACTACGTCACCACCTGTTTGTGCATTGTCCTCGCGGTCCTCAAGACCTTGTATGCCAAAGTCCCCAAAGGTTTGTTCCTCTTGATAGAAAATCCCCTCGTATGTTTTAGGGTCAATATTGTTGTAATCGTCTTCGGAGGGCATGGGTAGCTTACCACGTGGCGATACATGGAACACGACTTCCCAACCAATGAGTCCCTCTTTCTTGCATGGGTAGGGCAAATAATAAACTTGAAAGGCTTGGTGAGCCACAACAAAGACATCGGATCCATTGTAGGTGGTTGAAGGCTTAACTTCAACTAACCCAATGGAAGGGGTACTTTTGGTTCCATGCTCAGGGTCGAACCAGTGGCATTTGAACACAACAAGTTGAGTGATATGTTCGTGTTATTGAACGTCAGCTCATATACGTTCTGTAACCTTCCGTAGTAATCATAATTACCGGCTCCTTTGGTGAAGACCCCGGTATTTATAGTCTTTGCATTAGGCCGACTGTTCTGGTGATGCTCTGTATGGAAGCGGTACCCATTCACATCATACTTCTCATACTTCTCGACTCTACGGTTACAACCTTGGGAGACACATCTCAACTCATCTGACATCACAACGTTGGGATCAGCTCCCTACAAGTACAAATTGTTTTGTGCATTAGTAAGAGGGATAATACACGAATTGCAAGGTAGAAGGGACAGGTTTGAAATTACCTTTTCCCTGAACCAAACCGTGAATTTTTTATCACGAATTGCAAGGTGAAGGGACAGGTCGTCGACATTGTACCGAGAGGCCTGGTTATGCATAGTGGGAACATCATCGGGGTAGTACGTTAGCCTGGCGTCTGCCATCTCCTGAAGGATAGTTGCCTCGGCTATGGATGACTCAATCTTATTTTTGTTTCCACATTTGGTTCGAATATACTTAAACTCTCTCTCAATACAAAACTGCCAACGAAACTGCACCGGTCCACCCAAGAGTACCTCATTCGCAAGATGCACAACAAGATGTGCCATCGGAGTAAAGAAGCCTGGCGGAAATATCGTCTCTAAGTTGCACAGCAACTCCGGCACTAGTTCATGCAGCTTCTGAATAATCAGGGGACATACTTGCTTAGCACAGAGCGTGCGGAAGAAATGGCTCAACTCTTTGTGCCATTGCATCTGTGTGGCAGACTCTTTGTTCATGTAAAGCCGCTTGATTCTTTGTATGAATGGGAGGTAACGAAGAATCTTAATGGCGACATTTGACTGCGTCTTCGTACCATCGGGTCCTTTTACCACATGATACCTAGAGGCCTTACACAAGATACAGTACTTGTCATTGGCAAACTGTTTCCAAAACAAAAGGCATCCTTTTGGACAACAATCTATCTTCTGATAATCCATGCTGAGATCTCGCAGGATTTTCTTCGTTTCGTACATGCTTTGAGGCAGACAATGCCCTTCAGGCAACAGGTTACCAGTTGTTTGCAGATGCGCTTCAAAGCATGAACGGGTGCTGCCATACTGGAGCTTGTTGGCTAGTGCTTGCGAGATGGCATCGAGCTGAGAAACTTTTGCACCCTCGTACAGAGGCCTCTGAGACGAGGCCATCATATGAAAGAAGGCCTTCGCGGTTGGCTCTGGGTCCTCCGGTTCACGCGGTTCCTCCGGTTCTGGAGGTTCCTCCGGTTCCTCCTGTGATGGTGGCGAATCTGGCATGTCGCCAGCACGGAGATCATCTAGCCAGTTTCTAATCCCATCATCTTCATTGCCATTGATCCGCTGCCGCATCACCCTGCCACTCTCGCGCTCGTACTCATCAAAGTTGACTGTCGTCACGAAGTTCGGCATATACCCACGAGAGAAGAGGTGTTTAATCATATCATCCTTTCCCTGACGTGTACGAAACTTGCAACGAGGGCAAGGGCACTGTCCACGAGCGCCTGACTCTGAACCCTTACGCGCTAACTCCTTCACTAACAAATGCGTCTTCCATACCCACTCATCTGTTTTGTCAACCAAACTAGTTCGGCCACTGTACATCCACCCATTATGTGCCATCCTCTGCTGCTTTACTGTGAGCCAAATAATAATAACATGAAATTAAATGCATCATATTTTTATTTTCTTGCATGCAATGTCACCATTTTATTACGGCCAAATTTTATCTTTTACAACATGCAAGGGTTCACATACACTTCTAATAGGTAGGGGCCTATCCCGCCCGAGTACGTGTAGATCGAGTCGTGTCCCATGTTCTACCCCGACCCGAGACGGAATTTCGGCAGCACCTCCCCGCTGTTCTTCAGAATACACGTCTCGAGCTTGTCAAGCCGAGAGGGTGTGCATCCGAAGAACAACAGGGAGGTGCTGCCGAAATTCCGTCTCAGGAAGGGGTAGAACGTGGAACACGACCCGATCTACACGTACTCGGACTGTCCAACAGGACAACCCGGAAGTGTTACGGTTATAAATATGCAAAGATGGACAATCCTGCATATTTATAAATTTGTAACCCTTCCGGATGGGATCTGACTCGGGTTACGCGACTGACTTGGTGATCTAGACCAAAATAAACCTATGCAGCAAGAGAGGCGAAAGATTTATACCCTCGAAGCGTGATCGGTGGCCGGAGAAGGTCGAGGACGTGGTCCGGAAGAGGGCGACAACACAAAGGGCACCGAGGCGGCCCCTCCTAATCTGGAGAAGCCGCGACGATGCGCGGGGCCGACGGTGCTGGCTGGCGGGAAGCTACGTCATCTAAAAAGTACAAACAATCGAAATATATAAGCAAATATCCGTCCATTTTACCTAATAATTAAATATAAAACAGAAGAAACCATAGAACGATGTAACCATATTAGCTAAACATAACACATATAGACAAGTAGCACAATAATACATAGGTAGCATGCATGATAAGTCTAGCAGTACAACAGGTAGCAAGATAAGTCTAGTAGTACGACAAGTAGGATGATAGACATCCTAAACTCGACTCGCGCCGGTGTCAGTGACGTCGTCCAAGCGGTCCCACGAAGAGGACAGGCTGCTGCTAGAGTCCTCGCCCTGCTGCTGCGTGCCGGAGGGGCCGGCCTCGCCCTGCCCGCGCTGCTGCCGGCTCTCGCTGAAGACCTGGTACTGGACCGCCATCACCTGGGGATCAAGGAGGAGATCCTTGACCAAGGGGTCATCCTCCTCGCGCTGGTGGCGCGCCCTGAGCAGCCTCTCTGCCTGTCGGTGCTCCCTCTCCTCGGCCCTCGTCGCGATCCTCATGCCATCTGGCGCTAACAAATGCGCCACGCGCCGCTCATCCTCAAAGTTGAGGATCGCTCTCGCCCCAAAGTGCTGGACCGCCGCGCAGTCGTAGGCGCGGGCCGCCTGCCACGGGCACCTGAAAGTACCAAGCTGGATCTTCCTGTGATCCACTGTGATCTGAGCTGCCCAAGTCGGGATCTTCGTGTGTCTCCGATGAACACCGCGAAACTTTCGCTCCGGCTCCGACATGATACTTAGTTAAGCAAAAGCATTTGATACACGGGTTAGTCAAGGAAGCATAGATAAAAAAAAAAGCAGGCCTACGTGAGACAACATCGATTGTACAACATATATTGCATACACCAAAATTTGCTCACTGTTTTAATAAACCTAAAACTTAATCAACTACACATATACACAGTGAGGAAGAATAAACCTAAAATTTACTATCAATCTACTAATTGTAAACCTAACAAACACTTAAAATCTACTAATTCTAATACTAAAACTACCATTTTACAACTAACAGTGGCACTAACCCTAAAACTAACACACACAAACTAACACACACTAACTCTAAAACTATTAATTTGCAAAACAAATGAACAAACCTTGGAGGAGCTTCGGTGGTGTGGAGATGCGGTGGAGGAGCGGCCGGAGAGGAGGCACTGTGGGCGACGGAGGAGCTGCGGGGAGGAGGCGGCCGGGGCGCGGGGAGGAGGCGGGCTGCGCAGGGGAGGAGGCGGGCTGTGTGGGCGGGCGGACGGCGCGGGGAGGAGGCGGCCGGGGCGCGGGAAGGAGGCAGGCGGTGTGGGCAGGCGACGCCGGGGAGGAGACGGCCGGGGAACGGGGAGGAGGCGGCCGGGGCGCGGGGAGGAGGCGGGCTGCGCAGGGGAGGAGGCGGGCTGTGTGGGCGGGCGGACGGCGCGGGGAGGAGGCGGCCGGGGCGCGGGAAGGAGGCAGGCGGTGTGGGCAGGCGACGCCGGGGAGGAGACGGCCGGGGAACGGGGAGGAGGCGGCCGGGGCGCGGAGAGGAGGCGGCGGCGGATCGAGGAGGAGGCGGGCGGTGTGGGCTGGGTTGTGTGGTTGGGGACGAGCGTGCGGCCGCGCGGTTTTGGTTAAGTGGATAAGCATACGCCGACGGCAATGCCGTCGGCGTATGTGTTCTGAATTTCTTCCTTTTTTATAAACAAATAAAATATTATTTATTTCTCCATATAATATTTATTTATTTATTTCTCCATATAATATTTAATGTAGTTATAATTTATATATATATTGGACCTATAATTGCCCTCCCAATTTCAGTATCCCACCCCCGTAAAATAACGGTCTTGTGCCGCAGGAGGAAGCTGAGAATGAACAGAAGCGTCTTGAGAAGCAAGCTTCTTTGATGCAGCGCTTTTTCAAAAGTAAGGACAGTGAAAAACATGATAAATCTGGAGAGGATAACTCAGGTGCTTGCTCTGTCGCCCGAAAGGGGAGTTTTCACCTCTAAGTGCAGGAACTCACTAGAGAGAAAGTGAAGCCGGTGAAGCCGGTCACACCTACGAGTAGGATATTGCACATTTACAACACACAACACACTTGTATACATACGGTATGGCACAACCTAGGTTTGGGTGGGGTTCCGACGCTCCGGGGCCCCGCTTCGGCGAAACCCTGAATCCGCTGGAAAAACCCTAACGTTTCCGTCTACCCCCATAGACGTGCGTCGAAAGGGGGTAGCCCGGTGGACTTTTTTGCTTGGTTGCGTTAGGTTATGCCATAGGAACATCATAAACCAAAGTCTACCCCAAATCGACACAAGATTCCATCCGGTTCGCCCGAAAGGGGAGTTTTCACCTCTAAGTGCAGGAACTCACTAGAGAGAAAGTGAAGCCGGTGAAGCCGGTCACACCTACGAGTAGGATATTGCACATTTACAACACACAACACACTTGTATACATACGGTATGGCACAACCTAGGTTTGGGTGGGGTTCCGACGCTCCGGGGCCCCGCTTCGGCGAAACCCTGAATCCGCTGGAAAAACCCTAACGTTTCCGTCTACCCCCATAGACGTGCGTCGAAAGGGGGTAGCCCGGTGGACTTTTTTGCTTGGTTGCGTTAGGTTATGCCATAGGAACATCATAAACCAAAGTCTACCCCAAATCGACACAAGATTCCATCCGGTTCGCCCGAAAGGGGAGTTTTCACCTCTAAGTGCAGGAACTCACTAGAGAGAAAGTGAAGCCGGTGAAGCCGGTCACACCTACGAGTAGGATATTGCACATTTACAACACACAACACACTTGTATACATACGGTATGGCACAACCTAGGTTTGGGTGGGGTTCCGACGCTCCGGGGCCCCGCTTCGGCGAAACCCTGAATCCGCTGGAAAAACCCTAACGTTTCCGTCTACCCCCATAGACGTGCGTCGAAAGGGGTAGCCCGTGGACTTTTTTGCTTGGTTGCGTTAGGTTAGGCCATAGGAAGGTATTTTACATGTGTTGTTTTTATTTATTTTACATGTATATGTTGTAGGGTTGGGTTACGGGAAACTCGAACCGTTATTTTACGGGGTGGGATACTGAAATTAGGAGGGCAATTATAGGTCCAATATATATAAATTATAACTACATTAAATATTATATGGAGAAATAAATAAATAAATATTATATGGAGAAATAAATAAATTTTATACACTTGCCGTCGGCGTATCGACGCAGCTGGACGTTTTTGTTCTTTCCGTCACGGCGTCCTTTTGTACGCCGACGGCACGTTTTATGCCGACGGCTGCCGTCGGCCGACGGCGCTTCGTACGCCGACAGCTGTTTCGACGGATGCCCTAGCTCGTGCTGTACGCCGACGGCCCCGACATTTAGCCGTCGGCGTACGACGCGGCCGTCGGCGTAGCGTGGCTTTCCCGTAGTGTAATGAGACGAAGAGCGAGACACGATGGCATCCTAGCGCTACGTGTCGACCGGCTTATGGCGCGCTTTCCCGTCACCGGAAACACTCACTCATCAGAGCTGTCCATCCGTCCGTCCTCTCTCTAGCTCGCTTCTCCTCGCGCGCGCTGTGCATGCTTTCTCCCCCGTTTTTCCTTTGAGACGTTCCCCTCCATTTGGGCTAGGGCTAGGGCGCCCATCGGGATACGGGGAGGACTGCTCGTACGCGGAATTCCCTCGCGGAGCTGATTGATCTGTGATTCCGGCCGGAGTCGTCCGGCACGCCATGAACTCCTGACACCGCCCCGGCCGCCCGCGCGTAGGGCTCTCCCTCTAGTAAGGGCTACCCTCTAGCTAGGGCAGGAGTGACCCGCTCGACGTCCGTCGTAGGGTACGTACACACGTAGACGGCCGGCATTGATGGCGCGTACTATTCTCTCAGTATTTTGCGCGCTGAGCCGCTGAAACACGCCTTTACGGATTGCACACCAATTTGACTCGTAGCGGACGAGCAAAACTGCGATGCATGCCAGGCCAAGATGTGTTCGGGAACCGTTGAACGCCTTTGTCTCGTGCGACACTTATATATTTATACCATATGTTGATGATTCCAGAGAAATATACCCTTCTCATGTAACAAGCACTAAAAGCCCTCTGCAACTAATCACAACTCTAACAAGTTAAAATTACATTTCGCTAGTGTGTGCAGCTTGTGTGGGCAGCCAGGATGGCTGTGTGTGCCATCGCGTTGGTCGTGTTCCATCACGGGCGTCGAGGGTACCTTTTCCGCTATTCCGCTAATAAACGGTCAACTCTATCTTCTTATTTATTAGTGAGAAAGACAAGCCTTTTGTCTCGTTTCAAAAAAAATGTTTCTGTTCATCTAAACTTTTTATGAGCAATATATTTTTAAACCATCAACAATCTGATCACCAGAATGAACAAATTGTATCTTAATTTGTTTATTGGCAGCTCTCTCTCTAACAAAATGATAAGCTACCTCACTTTGTCAGGATTAGCTGACAAATACGTGGCACCCAAGTTATCACACCTCAGATACGATGTTTGCCTACTTGCATACCAAGATATCAGTTTCGATCCAAAGAACACTGCAAATCCCGTGGTTGATCATGTATCTTTAAAAACAACGGACACAATCTGCCTCGGAAAACACACTCACCAACGTAGATGAAGATATGTTGAATGTTAGACCAATGGGAGAAGTATGGTGGATATATATGGCACAACGATCATAAGCGTGTCCGCCTCCTTCCAATGCATTAATGGCAGAGACTAGGGAGTTGTAGTCTAGATCAAGCCCAACCAAGATGTACGAGATCATCTCATTTTCAGCGACTTGGTTTCAAGATGTGACGAGCTCATCACCATAGCTTGTCATCACGGCGAATTAGGCAACTATCATGATGCCTTTGGAGGCATTGGTGAGCTGGTGTGAAGTTCATTGGTGCCTGATTTGGATTGTGACGCAAGCATATCCCCCAACACCAACTTGACCGATCTTGAGGTTGTTTTGGAGATTCGTTATCCGTTGATTTTGGGCAGAGGTTGGGTCTTCGTCTCTTTGGTCACCATCGCCGCCGTCTTTGTACATCCCTGGAATCTTCTCCGGTGGTGCAGGAGTCTTGCCATTAAGGTAGCCAAAGATCGAGACATACCGTGGCTGTCGCGGATCGATCGGAGAACTTGAGCCTTCTAGAAGAGGTAGTTCTCTCGTGTCAGCTTCTCGGCAATAGCGGCACGAAATCCAGATGATTTTAGAAAATCTACCCTTACCGTATTAAAAGAAACTCTAAGCCCATGACGGGCATTTCTCTATCAAGAGCGCGTAATACAACAAGCTTGTTTTTTTGAAGGAAAAAATATCTTGATACTGCATATTTATATTGATTTTTGGGTTTAGTACATAAAATACATGCACCCTCAGCAAGGTACAAAAAGACTTGTACCAAAGCAAGGAAGTACATCACAGTCTAAATGAAATTATCGACCCACACTACAAAATCAAAATTAATGGTTGGTGCCAATTTCTTTAGCCTCCTGATCACTTCTTTAAAAATGCCCCCTAAGTGATATATATTCGGGTTAAATGCATTTTTGGTCCCTCAAGTGTTACAAAAATCTAACTTTGGTCCCATAACTTTATTCTGATATAAATGTGGTCCTCAAGCACTTTACTCATTCGATGCGGGGATCCATTATGCGATTAGCATGCACGTTGAACGACACAATCTCAATCACTCTCCCATAGAAATCATATCTCACTTGTGATCACTCTTACAAATTAAGTGTTTGAGGACCAGATTTAGACCAACTTAAGAGACCAAAGTTAGACTTTTACAATACTTGAGGGACCAAAGTGCACTGAACCCTATATATTCGGATCCTTGTGCTGAAAGATGAAACTTATTTGACCAGTTTGTTTTGCCGCCGTCATGTGCTCGTCAGATTATCGCCGAGTCGTACACTCACGCAGGACGCAGGCACGCAGCCGTGCGTCAACAACGGATCTTCAACTCTGAGTCTGAGTACCAACCGGAAACTAGGGCACGTACCACACAGTCCGCAGCAACAGCAGCTCCTGATGGCTGGGGGCCAGCCATGGCCCCTTTCATGGTCGAGCGCACATGCGAACACACAGGCGGCCATTGCCAAAATGCCAAGACAAGGAAGAAAAGCTCTCGATCGAGCTGCACCGATCCAGCCAGCCAGCCCCCGAACGGGAAACGTGAGAGCAACAGTAGTTATCCTTTACCGTATGCGTATCCTTGGCTTAGATCTGCTGCCTCGTACGCCCTCCCGTATTCGCAACGGCGCCATAAACTCCCACCCCCTAAAATCGCCAATATTCCTTTGCGCTCTCCCGTAGAGATCGCCATCGAGATCTGATCTGAGCTGATCCCCCGGCAGGACCGACCGTCTTCGTCTTGCCGGTTTTGCGCTATCTTCCAGTCATGTCTTCAGTCTATCCACGCAAAAGATCATAGAGATGAGGATGAACAAAGAGGGGAAAGGCTATAGATTGCCTAGAGATCGATACGTACTGCTGTGATCTGTGAAGATGCAATGTTCATCGACTTGCTCTGGTAGTGGAGAGTTGTGTGTGTGGATGGTCTTTTTGGTGGGTGTGCCTTGCGTCCCTGAAAAGCCAAGGGTATCCCAAATTCATCCAAACAGATTATAATTGAGGTGCCTAGCTAGCTCTCTAGGCCATATATTGGATTGGCCTCAGTGCGCCGATCATGTCCTCTTTTCTTTTAGGTCTACCTAGGAATTTATCCCCGGCCGGCCAAGATCGCCTCTCAGTCCATGTACTGAACTACTGATCGATCGATCCACATATACTTCTGGCTCTTCATAAAAGTCTCGAGTTAGAGCACCTCCACTCGCCGCCCCAATATCTCGTCCGGATTGGCGCCGAAACAAGCGCTACGGGGAGCGTCCGGGTGAAATGGCACCTATGGGGACGGCCTCTTCCCACTCGTGGCCCCTAAACGCTCTCCTCATAGTTTTTTTTTTTGCAATTCCATATTTTGCAAATGAAAATAACATAAAACTAGGCCATAAATTTAATGTCTCGGGCACACAAATTTAAAGACTAGGCCAGACATCAAAGTCTAGGCCATCATAAAACAGAGGCGCACGTTGCACGGAAGACAAATTAGGCGTTGTCGCTGTTGGTGGCGCCGAGGAAGCCCACACCGGGGGTGGCGCCGAGGAAACCGTCGCCGATCCTCGCCCACTCTCGTGTCGTTGATCATGTCGTTCATGACGTCGGCGTGCACCTATACAAACAAAACACGCCGATCATCCAATGCTTACTAAGCTGTGGGATCGTCAAATGCTAGAGCACATGCGAAAGACGCCGACCATACTGTTCGTTTCGTTGAACAGGTTGCTTGCGCCCACGCCGAAGGACAGACTGCAGCCGGCTTGGTAGTCCACACCGGAGGTGATGGCGCCCTTGCACATGCCCGGTGAAGCCTCGTACGCCTCGTTGAGATTGACGCAAAAGGGCTGGGAAAACATGGCGTTTGTGTCGAAGCCGCTGTGTGCTCGCTAGTCTCGGCGAACTCGGGGGACATCCTTGGGCTCGGGGAAAACCTGGACTGGGACCGAGGCGTGGCGCAGGCGGAGTCTTTGAGGTATGGCGAGTTGGCCGGTGATTCCTCGACCGAACGACGGCATTGCTCTCTTGGCTCCCACTCTGGACTCGACTGGAAGATGAAGCATTCGGACATGGACGCAAGGTTCGCCACCGCCAACTACGTCAGCTCCTTCTCGCGTGGCCCGGTGCTATCTGCCATGCCCATCTTGCGCCAGAGGCAGTCGCGCTTTTTTTTTTTTGTAGATCGCATATAAAACATAATTCTACCAAACACTATACATATATATTAAGACATCGATATGTGCTTGGATGTTTTTTTTCTCAAAAAATTGAAGTAAAGAAATAAAGTTGTTTAACTTTGAGAGACCGGGCTACATGTATCGTTTCTGCAGCCGGCATGCCCTGAGTTAGAAGTAAGGATGCTCTACGCCTAGTTAGGAGCCTACAAGCCATCTGTTAGCTTTCCTCGGACGTGTGCTGACTGGAAGAAGGGCCAAATCCCTCGTTTCCAGGGCAGGTTTTGCGCAACAGGACAGGGATTGATGCATGCTTCTGACGAGGGAGGTCTGCTCCTTGCTGCAGGCAGCAATATATCTAGCACGTAGAGTATATATGGATAACTAGAGCTTCCCCTGGGAGAAACAAAAATGCTTGCATTGGCGAATCCGTTACGCAGGTGCTATAGCTATCAGAGCTCTGATTTAATTGAGATATATCGAGGCGGCAATGGAACTGGAGCGATTTGCGTTTGACCATGTAGATCTCAGATTCTTCGAAGCAGGTGCTATAGTAGTACGTATTGAGACCGTACTATAGGTTCTTGTTCTTGTACTTCATTCTTCATTAATCAATGCAAAGCTACAAGGTTCTACTTCACGGGAAAAATGATATCATCACTTAGTCGTTGCTATTTATTGACACAACAATACTCACTTCTACCTCTGTCTAACCTTGCAATACCAAAAAAACATGCATACAATTATCTAACAACTATGCATCATTATCTTGAAAATTTTGTGTTGTTAATCAGACAAATAAAGTACTGTAGTATAGAAACTAATGTGGCGAAATCTTCACTATAGCGATATGGGATTTAGTTTTGAAGCGTTCGTCGAGACGAACATGCCGATGTAAACTGGCCGGTCACTAAACGGGTAAACGGTTGAGGAGATAAATTATATTAAATTTTATTTAGCAAATATTATGATGATATCAACCTGAGGTGCTAAATTCTTACATACATGAATGAGCTCTCTCTATATGGCAATAACAAATAAATTTCGCCGCCGCACGGGTGTGCACACATGTACTGGTTTAGATTTTCCGAAATTGGAAAGACATCCCAGGTCGTAATCTGAAAAGAATTTTATTCTAGAACCTGTTGCTATCAAAAAGTCCTTCCGTACAGAAGTGTTACAGATTTAGCTTAGCAAAGGGGTTTGCTTTCCCTTGGTGCAAAATTGGCTCTAACTTATCTCCTCCAGACTGGCGAATTATGTCTCTGTTCATAGATCAATGCGATCACTGCAGGTCACTTTTACGTGTCTAGCATCTTTGAACTTGCATGCCTGGTCATGCATCACAAGTTCACAACCACCGGGTTCTACAGAAGCACAGAATCAGGAGAAGCACAGTGCCCAGAACAGACAACAAACCCCCGCGTCGAATCAGGAGAAGCAATAATCGAATAAAAGCCGTGCGTTGTTGGAGCTGCGCGAGCTTGATTCCTAGTATGTGGTGATGGAAATTTTTGACCCAGAAGTCGCCAAGTGCGCAAGTGCCGTGTTCTCGCGACATCTTGTGGCCTTTGAATGGGCCGAATCTTCGAAAGCCATATCGCACTTTTTACGTGGCTTTGCGGGCAACTGGATGGATACGCAGCCCATGAATACCAGCCCATCTCTGCGGGCAATTCGGAAATATGAGCCGGACTACTAAGGTAATGGAGCAAAATCATTTTTCCTATTTTTCTACTCCCTCCGTCCAATAATAACTGTCTCAAGTTTGCCGATACATCCCCTTTTTGGCAAACTTGAGACAGTTATTATTGGACGGAGGAGTATATTTTACTTTCAGTTTATTTTTTCTTGGTCGACGCTCTTTCTTTTGCTTCATCTTTACTTTGTTAGAAACTCTTTTTTGTTTGCATCAGAAGCTAGGGTGATGGTTACCCTATGTATTCTGACAAGGACTACCCTATCAAGTAGTCGTGAGAGTCATGACTACATCAAATGCTGGGTGATGGTTCATAATACCCTTTCACTTTTCTTTACTATTCTATTAAAATGTTTAATTCTTCCTATGACGGATTTCATAAATAGTTTCATGCAGCAACACTATTTTTTCCATGATATATCTGTCTTTAATAAAGATATTTTGGATGTATGCAATTACTTTATGTATCCTTTCCCTATTTTGTTTGCTCAAATCTATGTTAGTATTTTGTAACTAACATTTAGCAAACAGATTGGTATCAGGGTAATCATACCATGATTAAGTCTCTCAAGGTCTAATTGCTCTCTGTGAAAAGCATCAAACATCTCCTTCAAATCAAACTTGATGATATCCTAAAAATAAGGATATAATTCTGCAGGCAGCCCATCTAGACCTACAACTTTATAGTGATTTAAGCTGAACATGACTTCTTATATCTCCTCTAACTCAAAAGGCTTAGTCAGTATCTTAACATCATCGGCCTGTAATCTATTCCATGCAACCTAATCCATCCTCAAGTTATTTCTGTCTGATTGCCCAAATAAGACTTTGTAATATTTTGTCACATTTTTAATCAGGTTCTCATCTCCCAAACTCCCATTAGCATTGTTATGCAACACTGAAAATCTGAAATATGGTTTTCTCTTCCTTCCACTTGCTTTCATGTGAAAGTATTTTGTGTTGCCATCTCCTTCTCTCAAGTCTTTTTTTCCTTTGCCCTTTGTCTCCACTTCAGTTCTTCCTTCCTCAGTAACTTCTTTGCATATCTACTCCCTCTGTTTTTTAATATAAAATGTTTTAGGTGTTCTACATGCTATCTACAAGCATAATAAAATGAGTGAACATGCACAATAAAATATGTCTAGATACATTTGTATGCATATGAATGTGGACAAATGGTAAAACATCTTTTTTTTTTAGAAAAGGGGACTAACCCCAGCCTCTGCATCAGGATGATGCATACGGCCTTTATTGCTTTTATTGAAAACGGTATCAATGGTCTTACAATTCAAGGATCACAAAGGGTTGAGACATGAATCAACCAACGAAAAATACAGAATAACATGAAACGCCTATGCATCAACATGCTATCCTATTTGCACATCGCCAGCCGAACTGGGTGAAGAATTCCTGTGCGACCATCTCCAAACGTTGCACCCAATATCCATGGCCTGCCGTTGGTCCTCTGACTGGAGAAAGGACCACGTACGGATCCAGTGCGTCGCCAAAGGAATAACCTGCAAGAAGGAAGTATTTTTTGCTCTGTTAAACACATAATCATTCCGGACATGCCATATGGCCCAAAGCAAAGCACAAACACCAACTCTTATTTGGGTTTTGTCTCTCTTGCTCACCCCATTCAACCAATTTCCAAACAAGTTTGTGATGGTAGTTGGAGGTGTAATATTGAACGCCATATGAACAATACGCCAAATAACACGAGCAAGTGGACAGGAAATAAACAAATGTTGTATTGTTTCATCTTGATCACAAAAACAACATTTAGTACTACCCTGCCAATTACGTCTAATCAGATTATCCTTTGTTAGCAAAACCCTTTTATGAAGAAATCACATAAAAATTCTTATTTTTAGCGGTACCTTAATTTTCCAAATATACTTACGAAGATATTTCGTGTGCCCATTCATAAAATCTAAATACATTGATTTGACGGTAAACAAACCTGAGTTAGTTAACCCCCAAACAAAAGTATCTTTATTTTCAGTTAGATGTATATCCATTAGCCGGCTCACCAAATGCAGCCACCTAAACCATCTATTCCCTGTCAAAGCTCGTCTAAAAAGGATATTGGGATGCTCTTGCTCCAAAACATGTGCCACAGAAACTTGTTTTCTATGGGTTATGTTATACAAAGACGGATATTGTTGAGCAAGGGATGAATCACCTAACCAAACATCCTCCCAGAATCTTGTATTCTGTCCATTACCTACCTTGAAAGAACCTCTCGAGAAAAATTCTTCCTTAACTCGCATAAGTCCCTTCCAAAAGGCTGAGTCTGCTGGTTTTGCTGAAACTTGAGATAGGGATTTAGAATGAAGGTACTTGTTTGTAATAATCTCCTGCCAAACTCCCTCCTCATTAAGAAGTTTAAACAACCACTTTGAAAGGACACGGATGTCGCCTAGAGGGGGTGAATAGGCGATTAAAATTCTTTTACGGTTTAGGCTTGAATAAATGCGGAATAAAACTAGCGTTTAATTTATCAAGCACGAAACCTAAACAAGCTAGGTTTACCTATGTGCATCAACAACTTATGCTAAACAAGATAAGCAAATATGTGATAGCAAGATATATTACTTCAAGCTCGAAGGCTATCACAAAGTAAATAGCATAAGTAAGAAGCTCGGGTATAGAAATACCGAGGCACTTGGAGACGATGATTTATCCCGAAGTTCACTTCCCAATGGAAGCTACGTCTCCGTTGGAGCGGTGCGGAGTCACAAAGTGATCTCCGAATAGCCGTCAAATGGCACACCGTAATCTCCTTCGTGCCTCTACCAATGTAGAGTGCCACGAGACACTATGGGACACTTGAGGGTGGTCACCAAACCCGTACAAGGATGAGGCACACTCCACAACATAATTGGAGGCTCTCACCGGAATCCCGCGGCTCCCAAAGCCACAAGACTCACAAGGTTGGGGCACGACTCCACAACTTAATTGGAGGCTCCCAACTATCCCGCGAGCCACCAAAACTCCGAGATCAACAAGGACCGTCTAGGGCACTCCAAGTACCCAAGAGGACAAGCTCTAGGGCACCCCAAGTACCCAAGAGTAACAAGCTTCTCAACTTCGATTTCCACGTATCACCGTGGAGAACTCAAACCGATGCAACCGATGCAATGAAGGCAAGACCACTAGAGGTGGTCAAATCCTTCACTCCCAAATCCCACCAAAAGCAACTAATGCTTGTGGGGGGAGAAGAGAGGAAGAACAAGGAAGAACTCAACAAATGGAACTCCAAGATCTAGATCCAAAGGCTTCCCCTCACTTAGAGGAGAGATGGATTGGTGGAACAATGGATCTAGATCTCCTCTCTCTTTTCCCACTAAATGGAGGCAAGAATCATGGAGGGATAGAGAGTTAGCAAAGCTCAAGAAGGTCAACAATGGTGGCAAATTTCGAGCTCAAGCGTTGGGGTCTCCTTGGGGAAGAAGACCCCTTAAGTAGGTAGGTGAGAAATCTGCCCGTTGGCCAGTTTTTGCGCAGGGTCGGAAGTTCCGGAACTTCACCCGGAACTTCCGGATATGTGAGAAATCTGCCCGTTGGCCAGTTTTTGCGCCGGGCCGGAACTTCCGAGACTAAGAGCGGAAGTTCCGCACCACCGGAACTTCCGAGCCAACTTCCGAACGAACTTCCGCTTATGAAATGAAAACACCCGAGAGCAAAAATACTAAGCGGAACTTGCATCGGAACTTCACCCGGAACTTCCGATACTCGGAACTTCCGGGAAAACGAGCGGAACTTCCGCACCATGAAAAACAGAAAAACCTGAAATGCAATAACTTTCTCGTTCGAACTCCAAAACAGGTGAATCCAATTCTGTTGGAAAGGTAGCGACAAGAGCTTTACTACAAAAATATAGAGGGGATACCACACATGGGAAGGTGTGGACCCTATCTCGAAGGTGGACCGATAATATTTCCAACCTGAAAACGCAACAAGTTTTCCATACGAAATCCGTTTTCGGAGAACTTGGGCTTGTCATGAAGATCACAACAAGCACCAAGACCCAACAAGGAGAAAATCCAAATAAGAACCAAGAAAGATGATGAAGGCAAGTATGCAAAGGTTTGAGCTCTCTCCAACTGATACGCTAAAGCTCAATCGAGAGCCCCTCTTGATAGTACGGTATCTATCCTATAACCCTATCATACCTTTGCCTTGCGCATACCACTTGAGCTAGATGACGTCGATCTTGATCTCTTCAAGTGGACCACCTTTCTTGATTGCGCTTCGCTTGGTGAAGACTCAAACATTGCTCCCCCATATTCCACTATGGGAGAGCCTCTCTTAGGCACATTATCTCTAAATGGGTGGCAAGCTTCAAGCCTAGGATTTCTTCGAGATGCTCCTCTTGAACTTGCGCTTCTCAACATTGATGACGATCACCACTTGACGTCATCGATCATGGGCCATATGAAATCTTCATTTGATGCAAGCCCATAGAAAGATACCTAACCACACATAGAAATGCTACACATATATCATGGGTTAGTTCACAAAGCTATATGGACAATTGCTTACCATACCAAGAGATACATGATCCCACTTGGTACATCTTGTAGCTTTGTGTGTTGATCAATACTTGATCAACCTTGTATCTTTTCTTCTCTTTTCAATAGATGGTGTCTTGAAGATAACCATGAATGATCACATAATTCTTTTCTTCAAGACATACTTGCAATATGCTCAACTCGATGATCTTGATGCCAAATACTTCATTATATCAATATATTCATGGCATCAACCTTGAATCCAACATATGGAGTTCAAGCATGGTCTATGGACAAACATTACAAGTAAAACTCAATGTAACCATTAGTCCATAGGGATTGTCATTAATTGCCAAAACCACGCATGGGGGCGCCATGCCCTTTCACACTTGGATAACAAACATTTGTTTTTTAGCTCAAGTACCTCCACCCCAAGCCCTCCTTGGTCCTTTGGTCGACAAATAATATTCCATTTTGTAAGTCTATATTTCTTTTTATGACCAACACTCTGTCAAAAAAAGCGTGATCGATAAAAATCCAATCTTTTCCGTACCCCTTTTGGTATTTCAAGAAAAGATAACATAAACATTGGTAGACTTGTGAGAACCGAATTAATTAAGATTAGCCGATCTCCATACGAAAGTAGATTGCTAATCCAACAAGCTAGTTTCTTTTCAAATCGGTCTTCAATTGATTTCCATACAGTGTTTTTTAGTTAACGAAAGTGAATAGGAATTCCCAGATATCTAAACGGGAGAGCTCCTGACTCACAACCGAAAATTTCCTTATATTGATCCTCTACATCTTTTGCCTTCCCGAAACAAAAAATTTCACTCTTGTGAAAATTTATTTTTAGGCCAGAAAGTTGCTCAAAAATGCAAAGAATAAGTTTCATATTTAGAGCTTTCTCCAAATTATGATCCAAAAAGAGAATAGTGTCATCGGCATATTGTAGAATTGAAATCCCTCCATCCACAAGATGCGGAATTAGGCCATCTACTTGACCATCCTCCTTGGCTCTTGCAATTAAGATAGCCAACATATCGGCGACGACATTAAACAAGATAGGTGATAGCGGATCACCTTGTCTTAAACCTTTACGAGTTTGAAAGTAATGACCTATGTCATCATTTACTCTAATTCCGACACTTCCTTTTTGAATGAAATCATTGATCCATCTACACCAAACAGGATTGAAACCTTTCATTCTCATAGCTTGTTGTAAGAAAGACCATTTGACCTTATCATATGCCAATGGTAAAACATCTTATACTAAAAAACGGAGGGAGTACTTGACTTTCTCTTTCAGCAGCAGTTAAGCAATTGATTTCTGCTTTTTTGTCAAGCATATCTAGCTTAGGCAGTTCCTTCCACATTTATGTGTCAGCCTTTGATTTTTCTTCTCAATCTTCTACTACCTTTTTCGCCATTCGTCAATATCATGAGCATAGAAAGTCCCACTAGTCCAGCTCTTCTTAGCAATTTCCTCCAAACCCTCTCTCTCCTTCCAGCAGTGTTCATATCTGAAACTTTCATCGTTTTCAGTCAAGCATGAGGTAGCCGAATAACTCCGCTCATTTGTGTGCCAAACTTGCTAGCATGCACTCTAGACTAGAGGTGCCCTGCTTTTTTGTAAGCGGAACATTAAGAAGTAATAAAGCTCTTTATCAGGTCTATATGCTAGTAGCACTAATGCTTATGCCTAACTTTACATTCACAACATGTAAGCTGATTGACGATTAACTATACGGGAGCAGTACAAACTAGAAACCAACTAGTCACCGTGCGGCGATCTCGCCACTTCCATCCACCGACACGCTCTCGCCGGAGTAGTCGGCGAAGTACTCGTCCGCCCTGGAGAGCGTATACGCCACGTCCACCATGCTCGGCCGCTTGGACGGGTCCCGCTGCAGGCACGCCCTGGCCACGCCCATAACCGTCGCCACGCTCCCGGGAGGGCAGCTCTGCTCGGCGAGCACAGGGTCCATCCACGCCGCCGCCCGCGCCTCCATCCGATCCTCCCGCCCGCGGAACACCCTCTCCTCCGCGTCGGCCAGGAGCAGCTCGCCTCCATCGCCGGCGACGGCCTCGCGCCCGGACACGAGCTCGAGCAGGACGACGCCGTAGGCGAACACGTCCATCTTGGTGGTGACCAGGCCGTCGACGAGGTACTCGGGCGCGATGTACCCCTGCGTGCCCACGATGTGGGTGGTGACGGCGTTGTGGCCGGTCTTGGCGAGGCCGAAGTTGGCGATCTTGGCGCGCATGCGGCTATCCAGGAGGACGTTGCTGCTCTTGATGTCCTTGTGCACCACGCGCGGCCAGGTGTGCTCGTGTATGTACTGCAGGCCCTGGGCGAGGTCGAGGGCGATGTGGAGGCGCGTGCGCCAGTCCAGCCGCCGCGCGCGGCCGTGGCGGTCGTCCCGGAGGCACAGGTCCAGCGACCCGTTCTCCACGTACTCGTACACCAGGTAGCAGTCCCCCGTCGCAGAGTTGATGCAGAACCCCTCCAGCTTCACCAGGTTGCTGTGGTTCACCTGATGGAGGGACACGTTGCAATCGTATCAATATCATGCATGTGGTGTCTAGCTACTGACAATCTTGTTCAAAGAAAGACAAAAGCTATTTGGTCGATCGTGTAGCTTGTAAATTGTAATCACATGGTATTATGTTGTATAGTATTATTAGTACTCATACGTGGCAATACACAGATTTCGACATTACAATTTGGCCGTAGTGTGATTGGTCGTTCTTTTCTCGACTTCGTCGGTCTTTATTTCGCAAGTTGAATGTTCACCATATCTCCTTTCTATTTCATGTTGAATTTCGAAAAGAGGTCTATTTTTTTCAGGGACGACGAAGAGACGACGAAGGTGGCATATGCCATAATCAGCGAGGAGTTAAGGGCGAAGAAGGCAGCAACTGTGATGAGGGATGTTGAAGAGGGGCCATGATGCAATGGTATTTAGAGCAGAGGTGGAAGAAGGATTGACATTGGAGGGCAAAACTTGGCAGTGCCAATCAAGCGGGAAAGCGAGACACAGACGAGGATAATAGCTAAGACTACACGAGTGAAAATAGGCAAAATCCTAAAGCCGGTATCAAAGGTTTGAGAACTATAGGAGTCTTTGGATCTTCATCTACCAAATACAAAAAGAATAAACACAAAATATATATTCTAATATCAAGATGACGATGATGGTGGATGTATCCACTTGGAATTTTCTCATGCCCCGATCCATTGGCATCATTGCCAAATGCCAACCCACGGTGGGCCGTGCAGAACCAACTCAATGTATCTGACGGCATTTGCATCGTGACTGGTCCCAAATTTTTTTTAACTCAGCTGCATAGTTATTGCAGGTCGAGATCAATTGTTCGGCTTAAATTTTTAGTATGCAATTGTACTACTCACCGCACGAAGAGAGTTCGTCACTCGCTTCATGTCATTTTCTAGATCAGAAACAAACTCCAGATGAATCAATCAGCCCAAGCCTATGTCCTTACAAAATGTAAGTGTTGATGCAAACATGACTATAGAATAGCTCTAGTGCTAACTTCTTGATTATTTATTAGGTAATGTAGGTAAGTGCGTTCTTTTGTTAATCTATCTACAAGCATTAGCGTTCTAAAATGGTGTAATGTCCCCATCAGATTTTGCGCACCATTTGACTGATAAGCGTGGATTAGTGTTGTTTCTTCCTTAGCAAAAAATTACGTCCAGAATTACTTACTACATAGAACTTGGAAACAGTTCATTCTGAGTTTATGACAGCGAGTAAATTCAGTTTTGGAAGAAAATGGCCGCACCTTTTGCAGGATCTTGAGCTCCTCGCAGGCGTCCCACTTCATCTTTTTCACGGCGAACACCTCGCCGCCGATGTTGGCCTTGAACACGCTGCCCTGGATGAGGTGCGCGTCGTCGAAACCTCCCGTGCCACGCTCCAGCTCCTCAACCTTGAACACCCTGTACTTGTCGAGCCACTCGGATATGTCACTGACCAGGAATTTCTCCCCTCCGACACCGCCGGACGCGCTCTTGCCAGACCTGCCGCCGTCGCCGCTCGCGACGTCTTCCCCTCGCCGCCCACTCGCCCTGAGCCTCCTCCACAGGCAGCCGAGCAGCAACAGCTGCAAGAGCCAAAGTCCACCGACGACGCCCAACCCGACGGCCAGCCCGGTGACCACCCCGTTCCGGTCGTCGGTCGGGCCGGGAATGGCGGAAGGCTGCGGTGACGGCGGCGTGACCGACACGTCGTTGCGGGTCACGATTGGCGGCAGCCACCGCGGAACCTGGCGGCGGAGCGGCACCAATATTTCGGAGAGCACCTTCGTGCCCCCCTCAGGCCCGTTGAGGGAGACGAGCGATTGGGCGTCGACGGCGAAGTCTGTGGCGATGGAGGCGTAGGTGTCGCCCTGTTGCATGACATAGGTGACGAGCGCGGTGGCGTTGTTGGCGGCGGCGGGGCACTGGCAGAAGATGGGGAACGTGACCATGTCCCCGACCTCGAGCTTGGTGGGCACCAACGTGGGGTTAACGCGCTCGACTGCCTGGTACTGCGTCAGATTCTGCAGCTTGGTGACGGAGACGATCCAGTAGGTGTCGCCGGAGCTGATATGGTACTGCGTGGGCGCGTAGGCGTTGGGCGAGCCGGAGGGGCAGCCGCACTGGAGCGGCACGAGCAGCGGCTGCCCGTCGGCCGGGGCGGACGAGGTGGAGAGGTTGTTGGCGTGCGCGAGCATAAAGCGGCTGACGCCGAAGAGGTCGCCGACGGCCGAGAGGTCCAGGGGAACCCCCGCGAAGCCCGCCCGGTAGAGCGCGTAGGCCTGGCACGGGTACGTGCTGTTTCCGGAGCAGTTGAATCCCTCCACGCTGGCCGGCGTCGACGTTGGCGTGGCGGCCCCGCCCTGGACCGCGCCGGGGCCGGGAGCGCGCAGAAGAGGCAGAGTAGCGTGGCCAGCGCCGCCCTATGCCGCAACAGCGTCCGCTGCCTCATGGTTGCTGATTTCGTTCGTTGTCCGGATTGGACGAATTGCGGCTGGGGTTGGGCTGGTGGTGGTGCTCCCGAGTGGCAGCTTGGGAGTCGGAGGTGACATATGCGGGAAGACGACGGTGAGCTACTTCGGCCGTTGTCGTGAGCGGCGGAAGAGTCAAGATTTGGTGCGCCGCCTGCCTGCGTTCGTCGGGTTTCGGGGCATCTTTTTCCCCGGCGGAGTGTTGACCTTTGACTCGTTCGGGCCGTGGCCGATATGACTCGGCATCTTCGGCTCTGTTATTCGGGATTGCTTTCCACTCCCGTCGCAGTCACGGTCTGCTGTGGTTGCCATTTCCAAGTTGCGCTCCGACTAGCAATAGATTGCCGTTGGACCCGGCAGACTAGTTTCGTGTGGCAGCGAAACTTTGGGTTTGGACTTCGAAGCGGTGGTACGTGTGTCACCCTTGTTTTATTATTCTTGTCAGAAACTCTAATTTCAGTTTTATCATTTGACCGATCAAAATTATAAACTTGACATTGATAAGTTAGTCACTCCTCAATTTTACCATTTTGTCTCTGAACCGTTAGTTTTTGTCCTCAGTTTTATCATTCTTAATTCCAATTGAAGAAGCCAAATTGACACACGACGGCTTGAGTCAGAGCTGCTTGCAGGACAAGAGGCACATCGAGGGCAACACAGACTTGGAATGTGATCATGACGCTGACCTCCAAGTGGAAATTCGACAATAGACACCGCGATGTGGTGAACTACTCTGGGTTTGTTGAAGTGTCAGACATGTTGGTCCAGCTAATCAGTGAGATAAAAAAAGAGAAAGGGACAGAGAAACATGAATGACAAAACTGAGGAAAAACTAACGGTGACAGAGTGGCAAAACTTAGGATCAACTAAAGGAGCAGTGGCAAGTTTGCAATTTCGATCGGTAATTGGCAAAACTGATATTAGCGTTTGTCGTGTCTCGGGTGACGGACACCGGGAGTAGATGGTACCCCTTTTTAGGTTCGGCACGGGCGCGAAGGAGGCTGGAAGACGCCTTACCTGGGAGCAAGGTCGCTAAGTTCTTCGTCGGTGGGAGAGAGCAAACAACACAGAAGGACACACGGAGTTACCCAGGTTCAGGCCGCCCGGAGGCTAAAAGCCCTACTCCTGCATGTCTGGATTGAGAGGTTCATCATGGTGTAGTGTACAAGGGTGTTCTGGGGTGAACCAGGCAGAGTTTCGGCCGGAGGTAGACGAAGAGCAGATCCTGCCCTGGGGAGATCACCTCTCTCTCTATCCTCCGAACCCTAGTCTAGTCTTGCCTGAGCTCTAGCTTGCTTCTCTCTCTGTTCCGTTTTGTCTTTTCCGTTTTTTCTCGTTATGTCCCCCCCCCCCCCCCCGGTGCCATGGTCCTCCTTTTACAGGCTAAGGGGATCCGACATGGGCACGCGAGGGGCGTGAAGGGTTTTGGCGGGAAAACTCCTCGGCGGTCCTTGGAGGAGACGTGGCATCCTCTCCTCCAAGCATTCTCCGGAGGGCGGCGTGGTCGTCCGCCCTTGGAAAAGGTGGGACGGACAAAGCCTGTCCGCCCCACCAACTACGCTCGTGGCGACGTCACCAGGGCGCGGCCTTCATCTTGGCGCCCAAGTCTTCCACCAGCTTCCAGCGAGCTGGCGATCTTATCCTCTCGGCGGTACGGATGGAGGACCCGGGGGCGCGCCTGGCCTCCTGCCGGGCGCACGGACCCGCGGGTATCCCGCCTTGTTCTCCGGCGAGGGGGTGACCCCGGAAGGTCGCCTGGCCCTTAGCCGCGGAGCCTTGCTGTCGAACTTGTCGGGTTTCCTTGGGGCAGATGGGCTAACCCATCTGCTGTACTTGACTCCTTGCCTTGTCCATCTTCTTGGTGGGCCCCGGTGGAGGACCCACTTTGGCAGCATCAGGGGAACCCCATGTTCCACTGCTGCGACAGCGTTGGTCATAGTGGTAAGAATGGTATAAACCCTTCTTTTTTAAGTCTTAGTATAATAACGATGGAACTAGACGGACCGTTAGATTCAATCGCCAAATTGTATTCGTCTGTTTGATTAGACCGTCGGACACAGAGTCGTTTCGTTTCATTTTATCAAAGATGATAGACTCCCGGTTCATTAACTAGACTTAGGCCCGGTTTGGCACCTCAGTGTTTCCAAAATAAACTATTCGAAAACCAGAGTATATAAATGTTCGGCATAGGAATACTTCAGTTTCCGAAAAAGAGGTCCAAGGTTGTTTTTTCAATACTTAAAAAAATAGGACGTTTTGAGAGTATTAAAGTATTATTAATATGTATTGACTCACAGTCAAACACATCAAAGTATTTAAAACCTGTTTATTTTTTTGAAAAACTGTAGTATTAATAAAATACTTAAAAATACTTTGGTAACAAACACGGCCTTAAGGTTTTACTATAAGTTTCTTCTCCCTCGTATGTGAAAACGTAAAGCAGGAGTTGGCATCAGACATGCTAGCATCAATGGTACAAAAGAAGTACACCACACATAACAACACACGGATTGAATTGTTCCTAACGAATGCTATCCACTATCAAATTTTCTACATGTCATCGATCGTCCGTCCTTTTGAAGATTGAAGATCTCCGTTGCCACGATTTTTAGATTCTCAGTTCCTAGTCAATGTGCTTTTCGATGTTTTTTCTTTTGAAAATCCATCCAATAATCATTATAAATTCGGTTTTAACAAGTTTACCCATGTTTATTTTATCCTTCTTTGAAGTACCTATAGGGGTTCAAAAAAGATTTGATTTTTAGCGATCTCGTTTCTTTTGGCAAAGTGATCAGCATAAAAGCAAATATAGACTTACAAAATGGAACATCATTTGTCGACCCAAGGATCAGGGTGGTCTCGGTATTGAGGTGTTGGCAATTAAAAGTAAGAGTCTTCTTTACAAATGGCTATTTAAGATATTGACAGAAGAAGGGGTTTGGCAAGAATTATTATGTAACAAATGTTTGAATGGCAAGACGCTTTCACAAGCACAGGCGAAACCTACAGAATCACCCTTTTGGAAGGGGATCATGGGGGTTAAGCAGGACTTTTTCTCTCGTGGGTCATTTGTTGTGCGAAACGGTTTGCAAACCAGATTTTGGGAGGACACGTGATTAGGCGACACCCCTTTGTCATCCCAATACCCGAGTTTATACATTATTGCTCGACATAACAACGTTTTAGTTGCTCAAGTTATGACAACGGTTCCACTTAATATGCAATTTCGGCGGGCTATCATTGGAGAAAAGAGGAACGCTTGGATGCATCTTGTTGCACGCTTGATGCAGATAACAATTTCAGAAGAAGACGATACCTTTAAGTGGAAGCTGTCAACGAACGGGTCTTTTTCCGTTAAATCGTTTTATACTGATTATATGAATGGCCATACGAGATTCTTGCACAAATATTTGTGGAAACTTCGAATTCCTTTGAAGATAAAATCTTCTTATGGTTTTAAATAAACGAGTTTTGCTAACGAAAGATAATCTTGCAAAGAGACGGTGGAAATGATATAAAAAATATGTATTATGCAATACATAAGAGTTTGTAGAACATTTGTTTATATCTTGTCATTTTGTTTAAAATATTTATAACTAGTTCATTTTACTTTTAACATTACACCACCAACTAGTTGTTTCTAATATGTTTGGAAGCTGGCTAAATGGTATTGATAGAGACACCAAGGCTCGAATACGTATCGGTGCTTCAGCCTTTCCTTGGGTAATCTGGAGTTGTCAGAATGACATCGTCTTTAATAAGATCCAAACTCCTTATTTTTTGCAGGTTGTGCTCAGAGCTACTCATGGGATTCAAATGTGTTCTCTCCTACTACCAAACGCCTGTCGGGATCTTATGGATTCCAGATGTACTCTAATGATGGTTGTTGTTCAGGCTATCTTCTACCAGAATGGGTGCCGTCATGCTAGAACAATAGATGTTTAGAATGCTATTCTTCTTCTGGCTCATTTTCACACTGTGTGATCAGTGAAATGTAATAATGAAGTACGTTGTGACTAAAATATTCTTATTCTATCAATGAAAAATCGGACGTGTGCATCATTTTGATGCAGAGGCTGGGGCGATGACGGTGTAAACATTCTATATGAAAGCCTAGATAAATCTTGCTCAACTTTTTCAATAATATGAGTTACTACATCAACCTCAACCATATTTATTGAAATGTCACCAGGCCTTTCACGACCTTCAATATCAATTTATGAATTAGGATGATGAATAATTCCGGGGAGATATGACCTTTTATATTCGGTACAACGCACATTCTTTCCATCGGAAATTAGTTTATTGTAGAATTTCATATTCGGAAACAGACATATTGAAGGGTGCATTCTATATTGTGTATCTAGTAAGTGCGTTGTGTAACACATTGCACACAAGCACTCAAGGAGACTTCTCCCAGCCAAAATTATATATTGAGCTTCTTAAGCAATCTAGCAAAAGCGAAGAGAAACTATGAGCAGCAATATTATTACTCCCAGCCAAAATTAATTGATGCTTCAAAATAATCACCAAATCGATGGTAATAAGATCACTGGAGAAGCTACGCACAAGTGAGGGGGGCCACTGCCCCCAGCCCAAATTATTACTCCCTCCGTCCAATAATAAGTGTCTCAAGTTTTGCTTAAAAGTGGATGTATCTATATATGAAACATGTTTAGATACATCCACTTTTAGGCAAACTTGAGACACTTATTTTGGGACGGTGGGAGTACTACACTACATAATCTAGCTATAGGTTGATGTAAAATGGGTAAGCCCCCCCTCCCCCCCCCCCCCCCCCCCGGCAGCCATTTTTTGTACACGCACAATGAGCAACCCCCCAAGGAATTCTCGACAAGCTCGCCCACTGGTTTTAACAGTAAAACCTTTCTAGGCAAGGCCATTCTACCTTGATCACCTTCTTTCAATTCGACCACATTAATTATTTTCAAAATTATTCCAGTGCATTACCAAATAAACATATATAGTGTAGGGAAAGCCTCAACAATAGTTTGTATACTCATGTAAAACATCCTCTGAGATCTCATTTTATTTCTGGACTAGGATTTTGCCACAAAAAGAATAAAAGATATCCTTAAACTTCATTGTTCTTGACCAAAATTGACAAGTATATCTGTTTTTTCAGTGGTCTGACGCAAAGTTTCTTTTGGAGGATATTTCTTCTTTAAAATTTGTTGCCAACCACCACCTTCATTTTCCAACTTCCAAATTCATTTCAGAAGTAAACTAATGTTCATCAAGTTAAAGTTTAAGACGCCCAAATCATCCTTAGCACAGATAATAGTCTCCAAGCTCCTCGAGTGATATTTCCTGACCCTGATCCTCCTTTCATAACAACCTTCCTCTGGAACATCAAAAGTTTTCTTAACACCAATTGACATTCTATAAAAAGATAGCATATAGAAGACAATGGTAATTAGGCAAGAATTAGGCAGGATAGTTCTTGACCCAATGTCTAGTCATTTACTCAACACCTAAGCCTTTTTTTCATCTCTTATTGTGCAAGTTTCAAGTGCTTATTGAGAAGTCTAGACCTATCAAAAAGGTAAACCTAGATATTTAAGTCGTGAATACCAAAATTTACAAGTAAAAATATCTCCTTAACACTGCTTTGTTCAGAACATTTGGCAAGACAAAAAAAACTTCACTCTTCAAGAAATTGATTTTGAGCCATGACATTTTTTCAAAAAATCAAAGAAGGATTTAAGATTCCTAGCATTTTCAAAACCCTCATCAAGCAAGAAAATGGTACCATGGGCATACATGAGTATGGAAATCCATTATCCTACAAAATGAGGGACCATACAAGTAATCAGGTTATTTTCTTGTTCATTATTAACCATTAGACACATTGAATCAACATCGAGATTAAAATGGAGACAGGGAATCGCCCTATCTCACCCCTCTTCGAGTGTTCGAAAAGCCCCAAAATAATTCATTTTAATGTTGACTTTATCACTAGTTATAATGCTACAGATTAAATCATTCCACTTATGTGAAAACCTTCTTACCACAATATTATACATTAAAGCTCAATTTACAATGCTATACGCCTTTTAACAGTCAACTTCGAAAAGGACACCATACATATTTTTTTCCTTATAACCTGATTCAAAATCAGCACCCCTTCAATGATAAATCTATTTTTCATGAAGGCACGCGGTTTGTGTTTTTATCAATAAGCTCTTCAACAACAGATGTGGAAACACTCTTGAGCAAGACTATAGGAGCATGCAAACTTGATTGATGAATGGCGAAGCAAACGGATGTGGAACGCCATTAAGCAAGAACCTAGGCAAATACTGGAGATCTTGAAAAAAAAATCGCACTGAAAATCTATTTGTGAGGGGAAAAAGGCTTTGAGGGAATGTTCTAGATACATGCACATGTTGGCAAAACAAAGTCATCTAATTTGGAACGGAGCGAGTATTGTTTTCCAGTGTACGAGTTGCTGGAAAAAATTAACAGTGAAAGCCGTAGCGTACATTCTACAAAATTCAAAAAAAATACGTGTATAACGCCACGTTGGAGTACTCCAGTTCGATAAATAGGGACAAAGCTCTCGTGACAAAATTTGAACTATAATATTAGTACTACATAAATACGCACATGGTGCTCACACGCTCCATGTATCGAATTATCACAAGATAATAATGCGTCGTCGCGTCGATCATGTTTTAAAAGTCTTCGTTTTGATTGGGTTCGCGACAACTGACATGTACATTATCAAGTGCTTAAATAACCGCTCCATGCTTCGCCAACGCCAAGTTAGTTATGCGATATAGATATGGCGAGCTAGCCAAAGGTGCCCTTCGATCACCACTTCTCCCTCATACGCATTTCGTGCACTATTGTCTATTTTTCCGCCTCGTCAATTTCGACCACTCCCACAGTTCCACTCACGTAAGCAGGGGACTATTGTAACATCCGCAGCCGTCGGCGATGTGTCGTTTTTTTCCGCGGCCGGCCGCCACCAAGCTCGAGTCCATTCGCACGCGACTGCTTGACCACTTGCGGATCATGGTCGTCACTTTCGACTCGTGCAAGAAACCAAATCCCGGCCTGCTTTTTCTGGCGTACGCCGCCCACTACGGGAGAGCTTACCTGTGCCGACGGCCAAACCCTATGCCGACGGTTTTTTGTCGGGGCCGTCGGCACAGGGTCCGACGAGGCCGTCCCGACGCCCTGGCCGTCGGCATAGGTAAAGCCGTCGGCATAGATTTGACGCAAGGCTGTGCCGACGGTAAAACCATCGGCACTGCTATGTTTTTTTTTTCCTATTTTTCATCTAATATGAAAAAAAATCAAATTTTTTTTGGAAAAAATAATTTTGGAAACCTGTGCCGACGGTCAGCCGAAAAAAATAAAAATTTAAAATAAAAATTTTGGAAAAAATATTTTTGGAAACCTATGCCGACGGTTGCACAGCTATATTTTTTTTTCCTATTTTTCATCTAATATGGAAAAATTCATATCTTTAAATCCGTAAATCTAAATTTAACAAATAAAATGTCTAAATTGATTAGAAAAATGAGAGGAATCCAAATATAACATCCATATCATCTTTTTCATCATGTATATGACTTTTTGCAACATGTTTTTGGTACTTGCTTAATAAAAAAGTCATTTTTGACACTTAAAAAATGAAAAATGATATTTATAATAATATTTTAAAAATTGTTTTTGACAACAATGTTTTCCATACAAAGACACACCTATGTCTCAAATATGGGCACATTACCACAAACTATGGCACGGGGATGATCATAACTTGGCCATTTGACTCGAAACTTATACATGTTTATAGATGATTGACATTTTTGTGAAGAAGTTTTTTGTAAACTTTGTCAAAACTCAAGTTTATCATTTATCCTAGCAACTAGTACACATAAAGGTACTCCATGCCAAAGGATTTCATTTTTTGACTATTTTTTCACTTTTTTTTATTTTGTTGAAAAAACGGTCAAAATGACCACCGTGCCTATTCATTAAAAGGGGTTGCATTTTTCAAAACTATCAACGATTCTGTGATATAACCACTACTGGTGTATCTTAAAATGAATTTTATTAAAATTTCAGAGCAAACTATCACACACTTGTAGTTCAAAATTCAATTACTTTCGAAAAATAGGCATAAAATTATTTAAATAGGCAAAATTAGATTAAAACCGAGAAAATTCCTAATATTGCTGGATTGTCCATAAAATATGGTCTACTTTGTGTGATAATTGGATGGGTGCCATTTTCCACCATATTTTTTGTTCTTGCTTCACAAAAAAATGTCATTTTTGACAATAAAAAAATAAAAATGATATTTATAAAACTAATTTGAAAAACCTCAGTTCTGCATCATTGTTTGTCATACAAAGACACACCTATGTCTCAAATATGGACACATTATCACAAACTATGGCACGGGGATGATCATAACTTGGTCATTTGACTCGAAACTTATACATGTTTATAGATGATTGACCTTTTTGTGAAGAAGTTTTTTGTAAACTTTGTCAAAACTCAAGTTTATCATTTATCCTAACAACTAGTACACATAAAGGTACTCCATGCCAAAGGATTTCATTTTTTGACTATTTTTTCACTTTCTTTTATTTTGTTGAAAAAACGGTCAAAATAATGACCACCGTGCCTATTCATTAAAAGGGGTTGCATTTTTCAAAACTATCAACCATTTTTCAAAACGGTCAAGATTTTATTTGTTTCTTTTGCTTATTTACTTCTGGTCATTTAATTTATGCATCTAAAAACTAAAAAGAACAAAAATATTTTCGTTTTCTTGAATCCAAAGTAAAAACGCAGGTGCAGGAATTGCTGAAATCTGCTCACTGTTTTATTTTTCATTTTTTTTCTGTAACTCCGAATGAGCTGAAATTTTAACCACTACTGCAACTTTGCATAACCTACACACCCGTAAAATATGAGATTATTCTTAGGTGTCTAGGTAGGGTAAAAACAGTACTGTATGCATGCCAAAGGATTTCATTTTTTGACTATTTTTTCACATAAAATTCAATTACTTTCGGAAAATAGGCATAAAGTCATTTTTCTAAAATATGTTGCAAAAAGTTATATACGTGATGAAAAAGATGATATGGATGTCATATTTGGATTCCTCTCATTTTTCTAATCAATTTAGACATTTTATTTGTTAAATTTTGATTTACGGATTTAAAGATATAAATTATTCCATATTAAATGTAAAAAGGAGAATATGGTTGAAAATATGATTTAAAGATATGAGTTATTCAAATATTATTATTACATAATCATTGTTATTTATTTAACTAAATTTTCAAAATTTAAACAATAAAAAGTGTGACATCATGACCCAGAGGTTAATATGGTTGATAAGATATTAATATCAGTAAGTTCTAACATCTCATCTGGAAGCTAATTTGGAAGGAACTCAAAAGTTAAGCGTGCTTGGGCTGGAGCAATTTGAGGATGGGTGACCGAACGGGAAGTTTGACCGGGGTAAGTACTTTGACCTTAGATTGTGTGTAATATGTAATTAGAGATAATGTGTGTGGCTAATTGGGAAATTTCAAAAAAAAACCAAAATTCAAAATTTCAGTGTAAAATAAAAATAAATAAAATAAAATAAATAAATATTAAAAAAATAATTTTGGAAACCTATGCCGACGGTTTTCCCGTCGGCACAGCCTACAAAATAAAAAAATTAATTTTTTTAAAAAAATAAAAATTTTGGATTTTTTTTAAAAAAACATATGCCGACGGATCTGTGCCGACGGTTTTCACCGTCGGCACAGCCTATGCCGACGGTTCGACCTATGCCGACGGTTTTCTAGGCTGTGCCTACGGGCACCTACGCCGACGACCCTGTGCCGACGGTCACCGTCGGCATAGGGCTGTGCCGACGGGGAAGGTATCTGTGCCGACGGTAAATCACCGTCGGCACAGGTAAACTCTCCCGTAGTGGCCGGTGATGTGCCACCAACCACCCCAGAAAATCGAGTTGTTTAACACTGATGGACCGCCAGCTTTGGTAACCATAGTTGAGACTTGAGAGTACATGATAGTTTTTTTTGGTTTTCAAGAAACTTCCAATCTATTCATCAACTGTTAAACATAATAGTTATAACTTATAAGCCTTCATACATACTCCCTCCATTCACAAAAGGATGTCCTAACTAACTTCAAATTTGGATGTATCTACACATTAATTTGAAGTTAGTTGAGACTCATAGGGAGTATATTTTTGAACGTCATAACATTTGGACAACCAATAGTTGCAAATGGCCTTGCAATGGCAATACACCAGCATGCATATTTGCGAGAAAAAACGATTCCTAGAATACATGGCGGTTACAGGCAGCAAGGCGAGCTATGGAGGTGGCAAGACGGCGATGATGTAGCAGCGGTGCCGCAACGGACGGGGGTGGCTGGGCATCCCACGGTGTTGGAGTCCTGAACGAGTTGCTCTGACGTCTAGCCGAGGGAAGAGAGACTCTATGGCCTATGCGTGCTGGGGCTTGGGATCCGCGGTACCGAGCTGCTATGGCTTATCATAACGCGTGTGATGCCGCATGTCCGCCGGTGGTCAGAGCATCTCCAACAAAGGCACTAAAAACAGCGCGCGCTGGAAATAACGACCTTTTAGCGTGCGGGGCTAAAACAGCGCTCTAACAGGCGCTGCATAATTCAGCACGTTGTAAAAGTCGTTCAGCGCGCGGGCAAACGCTGGACTGCGGGCTGGATATTTTGTGCCTTGCCAACAGCGGGCTGGACAAGAAGAACACGCGCGCGAAGCTCCAAGCCTCCAACTGCCACGGTGAAAGTTCAGCTGCACGTCGCCCGCCGGAATCGATCGACGGAATTGGCCGCCGCCCGTCGGAATCGGCAGCCGCCCGTTGGAATCGCCTCCGCCCGCCGGAATTGACCTCGCTGCCGCCGCTCCTCGCCCTCGCTGCATCCGAGACAAAGCCCTACATGTAGGAAATTGTGTCTTGCAACATTTTATATATCTACTATATTGTCCGGAATTAAAATTCAGTATGGAATGGAAGTGTCACGGAAATAACAGGAAATTATTAAGAAAATATACTTAAGGAAGCCGGTACGTCTATACTGAAACACAGTGTATATGAATATGCTGCAATTATACCCGGAAACAGTATAGAGTGGAATGCCAGTTTGTCCGTAGGATTGGCTCTATGGATTGTTAAACCCTGCGAGTTTGATTGTGTATTCAAACTCGGCGCATGACTCACATATGTGTACTGGGACCTAATTGTTTAACAGTAATAGGCTCGGTAACTGGCTGTTAGATATTGTGGTTGTTCTAACATGTCACGAGTCCTATCAGGAAACAGATTGATTTATCTGGAATTTGGAGTCAATATAAGATCTCACCCTCTAATCTCAATATGCATTGTGAACGACACCACCGATAAGCCCAAAATTGTTCCAACCCTAATTTTAATACATTGGTATCAGAGCGATCGTGATCACCGCCGGCGAGAGGGTAATCTGGTGTTTCAGATCGCCGTGTCGTCGTGGTCTTCACCGATCCATATTCCGCTGCGAACTCTGCAGGTCAGTCGTCTAATCGTCGTACTCTGCGAGTGTGCCGTCGACGTTGTCGCCTTGTTCTGCTGCGTAGTCGTCGACTTGTCGTCTCGGTCGGAGTGTCTGGGTTTTGATGGCGGTTGCGAACTGCGTCGTTTTTGTCGCCTGCTTTTCAGATGGCGTTCTCCCGCTGGTTTGCGTTGATCGGTGTGACTCTGTTGCTCCATGACGCCATAGCGTGTTGATTGGCTTGATCGGTCTGGAAAACAGCGTAGAGCTTGTTGTTGCCGCACACGGATCGATGAATAGTGTACTCGTCCTTATTGGCTCGGTTGATGACCGGAAGTGGGAATTCACGTGGAACAAGGAAGGGAACACGCAGCAGGAACAAGATATCTCTACTATATAATATAGCTAGAGGTGATGGTTGGTACGTTTTTTTACTTTTCCGCTTTTACCTTTGCATACTATACAATATTACACACAATGCCACCGCCAAGTGATTCCACCGTCAAATCCATCAATCACCGCCGCTCGGCCTCCGGCCTCCTGCTCCTCGCGTCGGCCGCCGGTCTCCTGCTGCTCGCGGTCGGCCGCCGGCCTCCTGCTGCTCGCGGTCGGCCGCCGGACTCGGACTGCTCGTGGTCGGCCGGGCGAGGCAAGCTCGGCTGCAACCACGACCTCCAGCCTCCGCCGGCGCTCGAGGCAAGCTCGGCCGCACTGCTTCTGCCTCCGCACCACCATAGGCGAGGTTGCGCCGGCGGCCGGTCTTTCATCCACGGCGGCGTCTCCATTGACTTCCGATGCACGAGCGGCGTCACGGGGGACGCGTCGTCGTCGCCGGACGGGACGAGAAGAGAGGGGATCTACCGCTTGCTTTCTTCATGATGCATCCGCTGCCGCCGGGAGAGGAGGCAGAGGGGTGTCGTTCGTCCCAAATCGACCCATTTACAAAACATATGTGCGCCCCGCGCCGCGGAGACAGAGGGCCGGACGGATTGGAAGCAGTTCTTCTGATTGGGTGCAGGGATGGGGAGGAGAGGCGGTAGTGGGCTGGGGAGAGAGAGGAGAGGAACAACGGCGGGGTGCACGAAGAATAGATGTGGAGGGGTAGCGACGAAGAGATGAAGCCGGCCGGCGGCTGGTTTCCTGTTTTGCAGCGACACGCTGAAGTAGAGATTGTTTGCTCTACTATTACTGGTGTTTGAAATGAGAATTCAGCCAAAGAAAGAGAGATTTCTTGCTTCCTTTTTCGTTCTGATCTCTCCATCGTCTCCCAAAATCCGCAATGGCCTTGTTCTGATCCTCTGTAGAAACATCAATCACGTACATGCAGTCTAAGGAGAAGTCTAAGGAGCAGTTTAAGACTATGCCATGGTTGATCTTTTCACGTTCAGCAAAATTACTTTTGTTTTCAAAAATGGAACCTCGATGATCTTCTGTTCACGCGCATACCCTCTGTTGCCGCTGGCGAGACTCGCGAGGCGAAGCAGTCGCCAAATTCGTCGCATCCAAAGGATGTGTTTCTTCTGAACGTGAACTGAATTTTCTGATCTTTCTCCATGAGCCAAATACAATAAACACCACATGCCAAACCAAAGCCTAGCCCATCAAATCTAAAGTACTGGTGTGTGATATTATTCTGAGACTTTCAAGCTAAACAAGTCCAACAGAGGCAACATGATTTATTGACTATTTATCACTTTATTTATGTGAATTATTATGTTCTATTAAATGTTTGCGTGTCTCATAGAAAATCTAATTTTAAATTTGGACCCGTTGCAACGCACGGACATTTTGCTAGTTTTTTCAGGATTGTGACTGCTGGTGCTGTTCCCGTGAGCAAGATCACGCTCAGACTAGTCACAATGGGTAGTAACATAGGAGTAACATGCATGCCACGTAGACAAAAAATCTGATGTGGCGAGGAATTAATGAGGAGAGAGGAGATTGGAGTAACATAGGTAGTTACCGTAACATCACACATTTCAAGACAAGATGTGTGTACAACCTAATAAATAGACTTGTGCATGACACTACACACATGTTACTCCCCATTATGGAGGTAGTAACTTAAAGTCGTAACATATGCATGTTATTAGTCTAAGTTACTTCCCATTGTGACTAGTCTCAAGGATCATCTAGCTAATCTTGCTTCTTTAACTCGCACATAGTTCGAGGAAGGCTGGTTGTTGATCGTGTATACAAGGATTTTCTTCTGTCAATTTCTACTGCTCCACCCGTACGGAGGAAGTAAGTAGGCAGACCAATCTCTGGATTTTTTTTTTTTTTTTGCATGCTGCTTCAGGAAGATCGGATGTTGTGAAACTTGGAATCGCGATCGTATTATTATTTTGGGATCAGTAACCGATCTTTTTAGCTGCTGAATATCGGAGTGAACAGATTGCGTGGAAATAATATGCAATCTGGAAAAGGATTTTGGAAATATTTCTTTTATTGGGCAACACTCGCTTTTAGAGGACATTGGGAATTTGGAATGCACTCCGAAGGAATTTATTAAATTTTTGTCAGATGGTTTTTGTGGACTTATCTTTTATTATTGGAGGAAGATGGAAAACGCTCCAAGAGCGGAAATTTTGATCTTCACTTAAGGTATGCCCAATTTTATTGTGTGTACTAAATATTTGTTTGTCACTACCTTTCCACATAATTGGATTATGGACTTTGTCTCTACATCATAATTTGATGGAATACAATATCAACTTTATTTATATGCAGACAATTCCAAAGGGAAATAGATATGTCTACTTACGCATTATTGCTAAAGCCGGTATACTTTGGATTTGGAAATTATGTGATCAAACTCTGTTTATGGAGGAAAATTATTATTGTTTATTAATTCACCTACAATGGGAAGGAATTTATAGTTCATTATGGTTTTGGAAATTATGTCATTATACTCTTTTGTGGAGGGAAGTATCATTTTATTTTGTAGGTCGTGATATTCACCTACGCTGAGAAGGAATTTAATTCATACTTCTCTATTATAATTTATTGGTTATGTATGTTATTTGGAAAAGGAATAGCGGAATTATTGCTCAATGGAAATTAGTGTGTTATGAAATTTAACACAATGGTCTCATTTATTTTGACAAACCATTGGAAGTTGGTGGATAAGTTGTTTACTAGTTGAATTTCAGCGCGGCGGCACGCCGCGCCCTTGGCGAGAATTTATGATAAAGTTTGTTTCCTTGCTGTAGTTTAATAATGTATTTTGAGTAGTGATGGTTATGATTTGTGTATAGTTTGTTTCGTTACTCCAGTCGCATAATACATTTTGTAAGTATTGGTGTTTCTGATTTGTATAACATACTTATATTTTGTAAGCGGTGGGTGCATACCATATATGGTGACAACACCTAATTTTGTAGTGTTGAATATATCACTCTTAATAAGGGACCGATAACATGAAAACCTTGCCGCAAGTAGAAACTACGACCAAAAAATCACTTGCATAAAAAATCCTGAAATCGCAACAATCCTGCTCTGACCATTGTCCACCATCTTGCTCCGACCATTGTCCACCGTTAGCAACATAAGTAAGCAAATATATATTAGTTTCGAGTCGTGGAGCAATAGAAAATCATCTATTAGTAAGTGTGGTCGAAATTAACCGCGAATGGAACATAAAGGCAAATGGTAACTTAGATTGTGAATCGTGGAGCAATAGAAAATCATCTATTAGCAAGTGTGGTCGAAATTAACTGCTTAGATTGTTTATAAACAAATTTGTAACAGAACAACCGAAATTAAAAGAAACATAATTAGGTCAGTAGCACAGTTGTGAACTGTTTAACCATGAAAGTGCATACGACATGCGACTTGTCGATCTGTTTGTCCCTAACTGGTAGGAATCAATGACCTTAAGGGCTGAGCCATTAGTGCTACAAACTAAAATAATAAAAAGATCAGTAAAAGACCAAATGAAGAAGGATAATAAGAAAGGAATCCTAATATAGAGGGGACTTGCGTATTTGTACAATTATATGTTCTGTGGATGAACCAATTTGCCGAACTCGGCCTCTGCAATGATAGAGGGCATCACTTGGTGCAGAAAGAAGCAAGCCAAAAGCGGTGGATACCATCAGACACACAAATTCATTGGAGAAGAAAACTTAAAATATCCAGCTTCTTACAGATTCACAATAGTAGTGCAACGGTCACACATTGTGCAAGCTAGCATGGTTCAGAATATAGCACACTCTAGAACGAAATGCTCGATTAAGATAATCTTAGTGGAGTATAAGTATTGGTGCCTTCAAGATGTATAGTACAAAGCTTACTTCTTTTGTTCTTCCAAGCCGGCAGGCATGTGGTTCAATTTCTGTGTTTGTTGCTCCTGCCATAGGAAAAGAATTTATGTGTATAGTTAAAAAATACTATATAATGATAGGTAAAGATGATGAAAATACAGAACAGAAGCTGCCATGTGTGAAGATGGATCATAATGATGTTGTAAAGAAAAGGAAACTATGTATATACTTTGCTACATTAACAGTTCCTACGGGGAAAACAATTAATGAATTAACGAAGGTACGTATTCATTATAGTGAGGGATAAGCGAAATAATTCAAAAGCTGGTAGCAGGACACCTCGTGACCTAGTGTGGCAAGATTTAATCTACGAAGGGGAAACATTAAGAAGAAAACATTTATAGTCCCAAATATGTTTGTAGTTTGTCAGAAATATTTAATTTAACTCCATAGCTGAGGTAATACATTGTATAAGAATTCATTAAATTCAGTCCATAAACAGGGGAAATGAATTTGTATTTTCTCGAAATGGTTAGTAAAGCAAGAAAGTCCGTAATCAGAGGGAATACATTATGATTTTCCCCAAATAATTACCAAATTAAGCATTTATTTAATTTAGGAGCATAATTAGAGAGAGTTCATTTATGTTGCCTTCAAATATTGACCAAATTCAAATGCTTTGTCGTTTAGGGTATTTCCAAGTGCTTAGCAATTTGAAATGTTCAAATATGCTTATATTTTGGCATAAATATTTAATTTAACTCGATAAATTGGAATGGCCAAATATGGTCGTATTTTGTCGTAAATATTTAATTTAACTTCATAGTCTGAGGAAATGCATTGTATGAGAATTCGTTAAATTCAATCCGTAATTAGAGTAAATGGATTTTTATTTTCTCCAAATATTTAGTAAATCAAGCATTTTTAAAATTTAACTGCATAATTAGAAAGAGATCAGCTATATTATGTCCGAATATGTTAACTAAATTGAAATGATCAAGTATGGCTGTATTTTAGCAAAATATTTTATTTAACTCCATAATCAGAGGGAATACTTTATGATTTTCCCGAAATATTGACCAAAATAATCATTTATTGAATTTAGCAGCATAATTAGAGAGAGTTCTACTGCAATTGGATTTAGTCCAAAATATTATACACAGAAGTTTACATAAATGCTCAAAGTTTCTATTGGTCTAAACTACAAACACATGCCATTTTAAATCTAAGTATCACAAGCACATGAGGTAAATTTGTACTGAAAGCTACTGCCATAGGTTTTCCAAAACAATTGGACTCATAATTTTTAGATTTCCACAATTCAAACTAAAATTCAAACATTGTTTTGGACCGTGGCAGTCCAGTAATTATCAAGGTCACACAAATTAACATTTTTCAGATCTGCAAGTTGGACATGTCTACAAACATAGTAATCTAGCACTGTGATTTCTGGTGGGCAAATTTTATTAATTTCAGGAAATGAATTTGGAATTTCTTCAGATATTCACCGAATTAAAACATCCAAATTTGTTTATTTTTTAGCACAAGTAGTTAGCATTTATTTTCCTGACCATTTTGATATATTATTCATATTTCTTCGATGGATGGATTCGAAGTTATTGATTTTTGAGCGTTTTTTATTTTCTGAAAATTGTTTAAATGAACCGGTCCCACCTGTCAGGTTTTTAATATTTTCTGAAAATGTATTGGAAAAGAATAAACAACTGACAGCATGGGCCCACGCTGACGTCGTGACGACGTCAGCAATGGCCGGGCCTGGGACGGCGAGCACGGCGTCGATCGACGGCGACTTGGGACGCGCGGCTTGGTGGGACGCGCGTGGAGGCGAGGTGTGCGAAAGCGGCGGCGCCGCTGCAGTATCGTCGCCGGAGCGTCGCCGGTGGTGGCCGAACGCGGCGGCCGGAGCAACCCCACGGCGGCGTCGATTCCGGCGCGCGTCGGCCGTCCGAGGACGCGAATCTCGGCGAGGATGTATAGGAGGCGACGGCGAAGCTTTCTGTATGCATCGATCTGATCGGGAAGCAGCGGAACGGCGAGGCCGGCCGTCGGCGGCGCAGCCGAGCTCGGGGTCACGCGGAAGAAGAAAGAGAGAGGGGGAGATGTGGGGGTCATTTTGCAGGGAAGTCCCTGTTTTGTTTGGAATTGCAAATGGGTCCTTGTTCACGGGGAGAAGTGGTTTTGTTCGAAATTTCGTAAAATTGGGGGTTCTTCTGCAAAAATGGCACAGGCATGACGTGCGGGCCGTCGGATCGGCGTTCGACGGAGAGTAACATGAACAGTGTCTGGAGCGCTCTCCGCTCGCTATTTCGCTCGTCTTTCATATAGGTAGTAATTTCGTGAAGATAACTCCATATGGAGGAATACTTGTAATAGGAACACGTGCTCGGAATTTCATTGTTGATAGAATTTACGACTTGGTATTACCTTATAAACAGAATTACGAGTTTTGTTAATTCTGCAATTATGAACTTTAAGTGGGCGGACTATCATCTATGGATTATTTCTTCAATGTTACATTTCTGGTATTTTGGCTTTACACTCCGATTTTAGTGGGAGGATTGCAATACTTCATCAGCTTATATATTTACGATATATTTTTTTGGACACTCCTAATTGAGGTGACTATATATATTATGTTCATGATTGCACTTGATATGGTTATTTATATCTTTTACAATACAAGTCGGAAGGTTTTTGTTGTATTAACATCTCATACTTAGGTGGAAAATCAGTTCATCAAAGGATTTTAAGGTTTGAAAACTGATTGGTGGGGGAAGTACACTTCAGAAATATTAATTGAAACAAATGGAATGAGCATGGAATTATTCACCGATGTTTTATGTCATATACTCCATTGTTGAATGGAGGAATACAATTATTGGTTATTCCCTTGATTATGTGGAAAAGTATTACATACTACTATATGTTAAGTAAGTCATTATTTATCACAATCACTGTTTATATTTTGTGAACTGGAAATAAGTATTCTATTTATATTTTGGTAGTATGGAATTGGAATGATTATATACTACATAGCACACCAAGAATTTAATTTTAATGTTTATAGTCTAGTGGATCGAATGGTATTTCGTTTTTTTATCCGTAAAAAGGAAAAATTGGTGGAAAGTTGAAATATGATATTTTCTCATGAAGGGTGTGTTTACTAATAGTCACATTGGAATTTCATATGTGCTAAACTCAAAGTAAAACATAAGTTAACTCTCAACACTAAGATGCTTAGGAATAGTGGGAGGAATTAAATTGGACTATCATATCTTGGATACTATTGTGTGTTATTTGAGTAAGTCACTATATTTTTGAGGAATATGTAAACTTGTATGGAATAATTATTCTAACTACGGGTGGAATCATTGCGGGAGGAAATAAACTCAATGAGAAAGAATAAAAGTTTGGCAACTTGTTATTTTACCAAACAACCGCATGCCTATAGGTTGTTAATGGATTTATTTAGATGGAAGTTTAATGCAACATTCTTAGTGTAATTTACAGTTCTAAGCTTGTTGTTTAATTCTTTATACAAAGGAAATATTTATACTTTGTGGAAACTCTGGAATCTAGAGGAGGTGTTGTTGTTTAATTCTTTGCACAAAGAAAATATTTATACTTTGTGGAAACTCTGGAATTTGGAGGAGGTGGGAATAATGACAGGATTTGCTAATTGAATTGATCACTTCATGTTTTTTTGGAACAAGCTTCACATCAATGGTATGTCAGGTCATACGGTTTATTTATGATGGAAGACAATGGTTTTAGTTATGATGGAAGACGATCATATACAAAGGTTAGGTTGAATTGTTTTGTGTTACTGCTACATGTGCTAACTATGTTCTTATTGTTTTTTGAAATATCACATTGATGGAAGTGAAGCTTGGTTTGGTTCTAACTTTCATATGAAAGGTATGTTGAAGCTTCCAATCTTTTGGGAGTGGAATTACATAGAGAATGTTTTAATATCTTTTTCTATGGAAATTGCAAACCTGTCATGTACCTTTGATAAAGGGAATGCTACTTAGTGAGGAATTATGTTTGAACTCCAAAGGAAAAAGGAAGAATAATTGTCATACCACAGTTATTGTGGGACATTATTCGAGCGACCCGAACTTAGCCATGGCACTGTAATTGTTGCTATTTTTGATTAGCACAGAAAATGATTTGCTAGAATTTAGAAAAGGGAATATGGATTTTATAAAGATTATTCTATTTTTATGTTATGTGCTAATATTTATATTTCTAGTTATTTGTTGTTTACAATGGAAACATGGATATTCTTTGTTTATGGAATATATATGAATACTTTAATGCATGTCAAGCATTCGAGAAAGGTATATGGCTAAGGAAATTTCTTCGTGAACCTAAGGTCATGGAAAGGTGCATCATAACCCATTACTTTGTGATAATATGACTCCAAAAGTCATAAAGTTTATAGGCAACGTGAGTGCACTGAAGGAAGGAATTAACCACTCACCATGTTCATTGCATGGGAATTCACTTAGCTAAAATAAAATGTTTTCAGTCAAGTGCGAGATGTAGAAAATTGTGTCTTGCAACATTTTATATATATACTACATTGTCCAGAATTAAACTTCAGTGTGGAAGTGTCACAGAAATAAAAGGGAATTACTGATGCGCAATACTTAAGGAAATATACTTAAAGAAGCCAGTACGTCTATACTGAAACACAGTGTATATGAATATGCTGAAATTATACCCGGGAACAGTATAGAGTGAAATGGCAGGTTGTCCGTAGGATTGACTCTATAGATTGTTAAAGCCTGCGAGTTTGATTGTCTATTCAAACTAGGCACATGACTCACACATGTGTACTGGGACCTAATTGTTTAACAGTAATAGGCTCGGTAACTGGCTATTAGGTATTGTAGGAACCTGCCGGCAGCCGGGATGTGGGGAGGCGCTACTTGCTACTGCCGCTGCTTGCTGCTGCGGGAGGCGCTGCTTGCTGTTGCCGCCGTCGCCATGGCTAAAGCTAGCTAGCTGAATCGGGTAGAGGCTCCTGCGCGTAGCCATGCCTTGCGAGCTAGCTAGCTCCAACGACTGGGGGTTTCGTTGCTATTTTTATTTTTATCAGGGACCTATTTGTATAGATTATGTATTTTTTTTGTAAAAAGGGTGTTTGTGGCGCTGTATTTTACAGCATCTGGAAAACTGATGTGTTTTGTGGCGCTGTATTTTAGGCATTTGATAAAGCAAAACACCCGATCGATGCGCTAAATCGCTATTTTGACGCTGATTTTTTTTTTTAGTGTGCGGCGCTAGCCGGCGTCTGTTGGAGATTTTCTCAGTGGTGACAAAGGATGGGAGCACCTGTACGACGCTTACAGCGTCCGCTATGGTGGTGACGCCTGAAGACTGCCTCCTTGTGGGCCGGCACAGGTAGGCTGATGTTTTTCCATTTCTTTTTTCTTTGTCTTTTTTTCTTCCCTTGTTTTTGTTTTTGTTTATGTTCATTATATTTTCTATTTCTGTTTCCTTTTTCAATTTTAGTTTTTATGTTAAAATTTTGATGGAACATTGTGATATAAAAAATTTCATCACGAGGTTTTAAATAAAAATTGATCATAGAAGAAAAGAAAAATATTCGTCCCATTTATAATTGTTGTTCCTGATGTTTTAAAAAGTGTTCATACAGGTGAATAAAATTTTAGGGCGTATAAATAATTGTTCACGAGGTTTAGATAATACTCATATATTTTGTTAAAATGTTCACACTTATTAAAAGATTGTTCGCAAGTTGAAACAAATTGTTCACACGGGTAAAATAATCGTTCGCAAGTTCAACAAAATTTATAAATATTCATTTTTTTGAAATGTTAGTACAATTCAAAAAATGCTCACACTGTTAATAAATTGTTCGCAAGTTGAAAAACAAAAAATGTTCGCACAGGTTAAAATAATTGTTTGCAAGTTCAAACAAAAATGTTCGCAGGGTTAGAAAAAAGTGTACACGAGTTAAAAACAATTAATATTACATGACATATAATGAAAATAATATTTATTTAAGTTTTTTAAACAAGAAGAAATTAAAAAATAATAAGAAATAAACAAGGAAGAAAGAAACATGAAAATAAAATAAAAATGTAAATATACACATTATAAAAGAAAAATAAATTAAGAACGTAAAAATAAAATAAGAAAAAAACAAAAAGAAAGAATAGGAAAAGACCCAAAAGAAAAAACAAACAAAAGTAAAGCCTGTAGGAAATTTAACATCTGGAGAACCCTCTTTTCAGATTTTATTGCTTTTTGTAAAGGATCAATCAAATTTTGGTGCCTACAAAATCATGTATGATTAATAATTTAATACAGACATAATATTGCTATCCTGCATTTTGTTGTTTTCCTAATCCTATGCGTAAAGATGCGCTTAATTTAGGACTCCGCGAATGCCCAAGCGAAAAGAGACAACACAGGATTCCGAGAGCTCAGTAAAAAACCGCTTCGTCTCGTCCGCGCCCTGCGGGCGACCGGGCGAACTCCTCCTCCCACCTCTCCCACCCGCTTCCTCGCCGCCGCCAGGCAAAGCCCGTGCGGTGCCAGCGGCGCTGAACCTTTCCTTTACCCGCTCGTCCAAAGTCCAAAGCGGGGCAACGCCTGCCGGCGGCGGTGCGGCATGGGGGCGACAGGCTCGTGGTCCAGTGCAGAGGGTCGTCGTGGCGGCGAGCATGGTGGTTGGTGAGGGCGAGGGCACCGTCAAAAAAAGGGAAGAGGCGACCGGCGAGGTGCAGGATGGCGTCCGGCGGCGCGAGCCCGATTGGGCCTGGACGAAACTATTGTCGCTCACGAGGCTCGAGTTCGGGTTGCCGGGGCAACGACCCTAGAAGGTGGACTGCGCGGGCGTCTTTACGGTGACCGATGTGGCGGTGGTGATGGCCTCTTTCCTTGGTCGTGTAAATGGCGAGGAGCGGGCGACGGGGGGTCCTGGTGTTGGTGGCGGTACACTCCTGATCGTGATCTGGTGGCCATTCTTGGGTTTAGTGGGCGGTCCAACCTTACGAACGTTGTGCGGAGGTTTTTCCGAACGAAAGCTCTGCGCTTTGGCGCCAATGGCGGCGATGCTTGCGACTATCGTTACCCTCTTGAGGGCGATATTGTGGGTACCTTTCTCACGGCTCCGGGTGAAAACGCTTGACCATCTCGGTCTCGACGATGGCGGCGTGGTACGTCGTTTCCCTCCAGAGGGCGTCATCGTGGGCCTCGTACCTTGGGCCCGCTCCGGTGTCTTCGGTGGCAAGTTTGGTTCTCCTTTTTTTCTTTTTCCTATTGTATGATCTGCTTTGTAAGAGGACCCCTCATCACTTTGTATCGGTTTGCCCGTTATGCTTTATTTATAAAGCGTGAAGAAAGCCTGTTTCGAGAAAAGAGACAACACAATTAGTTAGCCGGTCCAAGATGAAGGCTTCAAGAAGAGCGCCAGAAGGTGTCATCCTTGTCTCGTACCGGCACCTAACATAATCTTCTAAGAGCATCCTAGCAGAGCCCTCAAAACGCGAAACCTTATAACCGGTTTAAGGTTCGCGAACGTCGCGTTTTTTGTGACAAAATGAGGCGCGACATAGCAGAAACCGTAAAGCCGAACCTTAAAACAGAATCTGTTTTAAGGTTCGGCTTTACGGTTTCTGCTATGTCGCGCCTATTACCGAACCTTAAACCACACAGTTTTTCAGAATTACAACAAAGATGAGCCTTTGACATTGATATTGAATAACGAATAAATAATAACAAATAAATATTGTAATGCATAGATCAAACAATAATCCATATTATTACAATAATAGTTTGAATCACACGGATTAAACAATAATTCAATACAAGAAAAGTGTCGAATGGAAACAAATGTTTGAATCACACATGAATGAAATGAAATGAAAAAATGGCACATAATTACTGCCCATGCAACTGCCAGATGTGATCAACCAGGTCTAGCTGCAACTCGCTGTGTGTCTTTGCATCCTCGATTTTATCTGGGTTTCTAGATGGCTTCACACGGCTGCCAACATTGTCATATGCAGCATTTCTTTGGCGGGTAAAATAACGACAATTCGCCTCGCAAGCTTGTACTATCTTCACGAAAAGAGAACGACGCATACGGTACCTTCTCCAGAAGATGTGAGTCGGATACGTCGGTATCTCGGTGAAGTAGTCTCGCATGAGAAGCTCGTTGCCGTAGAAGCGGTTCCGAGGAATGCAAAGGCGGCCAGTATTAGATCCTTGCCGCGTTCTTACATACCGGTCCTCGAACTCCTTGACGGCGAGGACCGCGACCACCATCTGCCGCCGGCGGCTCTCGAACAAGGTCTCTATGTCGGAGTCGTCGGAAGAGGATGAATCCGAGAGCAAAAACTCGGCGCATGGGCTCAACGCCATCTGGAATTCGTACCGGAACATAAGCACCGCCTAATTCGACGGAAAACAGAGTTAAATTGGCCGGCGAATCACTTACCGATAGATCTGACACAGCGGCGGTGATTTGGCCGGGGAGTGGTCTCCACTCGGGGCGGCGAGTCAGAAACGGCTGGCGAGGTAGATCCGGGGAGGGGCGACTCGACGGGGGCGCGTCGACGGCAGATGCGGCGGGGGACGGGTCTAAATCGAAGGCGGCGGGGCTGGCGGCGGAGATGGCGGCGGGATGGGGGAAGAAGGCCCGCACGCGCGAGCTGAAATGTCCCTCCCGCCAACCGCTATTGCCATATAGAGGGCCCCGGCGGTTCGTGGGCAAAACCTGGGAATTGGCGGTTCCGCGGGCCGATTTCACGGGCGCCCTCAAAATCGTTTACGGGTCCACGCCTTTTAGAGTTCTGCTATGTCCGTTTTTGAGTTCCGAAACTGTTTACGACGGTTATTTTGAGATTTCGCGCTTTTGAGCGCTCTGCTAGAGTTGCTCTAAGCAAGTGGTTTCTGGTCCATTTGCTCTGTCGTCTGGTAAGGAGCACATTAGCTGGCGCCTTAATTTTTCCTCAGCAATCTCGCTGCCGAATAAGAAATTCGTCAGGTAGTCGTAAACATTAATCACGGATGAGGATGACCCGCCAAATAAGTTAGTCCGGTGGAAAAGGGCATAATGGAGTCCACGTTCAAGCCTGCCTTTCCCGTGGGAGTGTGTAGTGTGTACTAAAGTCAAACCTGAGCTCCTCACCAAACAAGTGAATGCAAAAGCAAGCGACCAAATTCTTTCAAAGAGTTTGTTGTGTGGAAGCACCGAAGCAGAACCTCTGTGAGACTGAGAGGGTGGTCAAATGAATGCGACCCGCTTGAAGCCAAGTTCAGTAGGAGAAGGAAGGACCTTCCCCTGGGCCTTTTTGTTTTTTTTGATTTGAACTTACCTTCCCCTGGGCCTGGCTACCTTTTCCCTCTCTTTTTTCATCTGAAAAACATTAAAACATATCCTGACGAACTTTTTACCTAGAGAGCATACCTCCAATTTATAATCTGACAAAGGATTCACTTAAGAACGAAACAACTATAGCTTCATTTATAAAGGAGCGAGTATTTAAAAAAATTCTCTTACGTTACAAAAAATTGAATTTATTTTCACCATTGCTACTTTTTTAGCTAGTCGGTGTTCAATTTGGTAACATCTCAGGGGACCGACTCGCTTGCGCGATTTCCCCAGCGAGTCAAAGGATCGACTCGCCCCGCACGATTCCCCTCACATGGGTTGGCCCACATATGTGGTTTTCTTATTTCTCAATTTCATTTATTTTTTCGTTTTATGTTTTTATTTCATAATAGTGGACAAATTTTACTTACTTTCTTCTTTTAGCCTTTTTTTGTTTCTTATTGTAGTTGCACTATGTGAGTTTATTTTGAAACTGCACAAATTTTTAAACTAGGGAACATATATTTTGAACTAGGTGAACATTTTTTGAACTTCGTGAACAATTTTCTCAATTTTCTTGAAACATTTCTCAAAGATACATGAACCTTATTTACATAGGTGAATTTTTTTTCAACTCGGGAACATTTTATACAGGCGATCATTTTTTAAACCAGGAACATATATTTGAACCACGTGGACTTTTTGAACCTCGCAAACAATCTCTCAACCTTCGTGAATAAGTTTTTGATAATACATGAACCTTTTTTGTGTAGGTGAACGCTTTTTTTAACCTGGGACAATTTTTGTATGTTGTGAATATTTTTTTTAACTCGCAAACAATTATTTTGAGTCAATATTTTTTATGTTGTCTAGAAACAGTGTTTGTGGACTAAAAAAATGCTAAGTAAAGTATTTGTGTGCTACTACAAGAAAAACATAAAATGAAAAAAAATAGAAAATAGAAAAAAAACGAAAACAAAAGTGATACCGAAAAAGAAGTAAATACAAAAAAACTGAAGAAAAACAGAAAAGCAAAAAAGAAGGAAAATATACGAAGGAAACGAAGATGGGCGAGCCCATATGGGGGATCGGAAGATAGGCTTCACTGGACAATGAATAGTAGCTGTGCAATTAGCAGCCTATGACTATGAGAACAGCAACAAGCAATCCATGGAGCGAAGAGGACGGTGTGTACAATGAAAGCAAAGTCACGTAGCACGCCACAGTGTGGACCTCCACGCTGGAGTCGCCGGTCGCGCAGCCAGCATGAGTCCACCGCCCAATCCTCAGGCTGGCCAACACGCACACACCAACTACCGCCGCCCGAGGTCACACCCACACTCGTCGATGTTTCCGCGTTATTCCCTTCCCCCCGTCGTCTTCCTCCCTCTCGCGTCGTCTCCCCTCACGACTCCCGCTTTTATATATATATAGAGCCGCTCCGTTCCACCGTCGCCCCGCCTCTCCCGTGCCTCTGTCTCCTCAGCGACACACAGCACACCTCGCACTCCTCAGCAAGGCAAGATCGACGCCATGGGCTTCCCCGTGGGCTACTCCGAGCTGCTGCTCCCGCGGCTGCTCCTCCAGGCGCTCATCCTCCTCGGCCACCTCCACCGCTTCCTCCTCTGGTCCTTCCACGCCGTCGGCCTGGGCGACCTCATCGACGTCGCGCCCACGACGACGGCGCAGGAGGCGCACTGGCACGCGCACGGGAACGGGCACTCGCTGCAGCACCGGCGGCCGGGCTTCCGCGCCCTGCCGGCGGTGGCCATCGTCGAGGAAGCGCTGCCCGTGCTGCGGTTCGACGCTTTGGTGGCGTCCTCCTCCCCGTCGTCGGCGTACTGCCGGGACGGCGACTGCGACTGCGCCGTCTGCCTCTGCGGCGTCGGCGGTGGCGACGAGGTGCGGCGGCTGCCCAACTGCCGCCACGTCTTCCACCGCGGCTGCATCGACCGCTGGATGGCGCACCAGCAGCGCACCTGCCCGCTCTGCCGCGCCCCGCTCTTGCCCGGCGACGTGGTGGTCAGTACGCCTGACGCCGGCGACTACGAGCTGTCGTATTATCCGTCCCCGCTGCCGATGATGGCCACCCCACGCTGCTGCGCCCGCACGAGCTGCTGCTCAACGGCTTGGGCGGCTTCCAGTGAAGCCAGCGGCAGAGAAGAGCTAGCGTGCGCGCTGACTGGTACATAGACGCCAGGTTGAAATAGAAACGACAAGTACTCGTAGGAAATCTTAGGTTGCTATAACTAGGCCGATTCCATCTTCCAAGCCCGTGAAGTTGTGGATCTTTTTTGCACATTGAACTTGGTTATTCAGCTATGAATCTCGTTCTTGCTATATTTGGGTCGTCTGATGCTATTTCCAGATTCCCCTTTCTACCAAAAACAATCAGCTGCCTACCAGGAAAGTCTCGCTTCAACGGGCAAGGTGCTCGTGCTGCAGATGCTTCCTCAGACCTTCCTGATTCACTCCGGCGACCTGACTATGCTCTGCTTGACCTATCTAGCATAGTAGCTGACATAGATCAATACAATATGAAGCTAAATCGAGTATTATAATTTTGCCACTATCTCGTAAGCGTAGCTGCGCAGATCATCTTGAAGTGGCTAGTTGTTGAAGCCGCCACCGTGTGTGCCCCACCCCCATAAACAAAGCAAGAAATTCTGGAACCTTCCTGCTCAACCGCGTAGCAGGACTCGTTTGAAATCGTGGCGTCAGTGAGCTTACTGTACGCGGTTCGTGCTCCCGAATGGAAACAAATCGAGGATGATGGGTGAACAGGAAAAATAACCACGACAAAGCCTTTGGTCCACAGGTTTTGCCAAGTATACATGAGACGTTGAGGTTTTGGGCCAACATGTTTTCGACGTGCCATAACAAGGCTGGGCCAGACGCACCTTATTCAGTATCCATGTCGCGGTTCGGCTTGAAAGGGACCAATATGGGGAGATCCGGAGTATGGAAATGCCGGGCATGTTTTTTTTTTAGAATAAATTGCTTGAACCAAGAAACAAACAGGGGTAATTTCAAAAATAAACAGGGGCGAGGCAAAAAAAGGTTTTTTTTAGATCTAGTCATGAGAGTGGTACGAAAACAATCTTGGTTTCGGAAAGAGACAAATTGCCTCCCCTCGAACAAGCCAGGATTTTGCTACTCACTTCGAGTGTTTTTCTTGTGTCGGGCTAGTCTCTTTCCAATAGTCACGTAACAAAATATATTTTTCATTACAAAAGCAGTTAAAATGAGGTATGGAAGCATGAGCGTCGAGTTGGAATACCAGTGGAAAAACCTGTTGTGAGTGTTTCGGTGTCGTAACATCCACTAGGGGCCAAAAACTCATTGCCACACAAACAGAGAGAAATATCACAGAAATCACTGTCTTATGAAACAAAATAGGAGATAACAAGACAAAAACAACTAAAATATGATAACCGATAGGTATACATCATATTTTTTTAACAAGAAACTGCCTTTTGTCAAGTGGTGCGCAACTAATTACAAGGACCCAAAGAGAGACGACTGATTCCACCGTGTTTACCGCTACAGCCCATCGATCTCGAGGTCCGGGCACCAGCGGCGCCGCCGGGGACCAACTACCTTGGGTGACACCAGCGTGGTATCCAGGACCGAATCCAAGATCTTGCTGGAAAGGAGGAAGGAATCGCTCGGGCTAAGTTTGCAAACGAGCGCGGAGGGCCTCCCATGTCCAAGGATAAAGGCTGCACAAAGCTATCGTCATTGGATACTCCGCATGTCAACGTCGCAGCATCTAGGGTGCACCAGCTCACGTGCACACCCCCATCCCCAGAGCAACAACTTTAGTAGCCTATGGCGCGGATCTCCGCACTCGATCTCCTCCAGCACTTCACCAACTGAGAAGAAGAGGAAGAAGCCTCAGATCTACCCGAGAACTCGCTCCGCCGAGATTATCAAGCACACACCCGATCCTCCTTCCCACCACACCATCCACCATGGAAAATCGCCGAAGGGAAAGTTCACCACGCCATGGTCGCGACTTGCAACTCAACCGGGGCAAAAAGGGGAACGTCATAGCGCCATTCTGCACACATGCAAAACCTAGAACTAATAAAACTACTACTGTATTATACTGAGGCCTGGCCTCCCCTCTCCATCGACTCCATCGGCGAAGAGGAAGAGGGGACCCAGGAATGGCTTCGACACTCTAAGGATGGGAGGGGGAGGAGAGAGAATGAAAGGGGGAAGATGAGGGCCCACATACATGTCTAGATCTAAAGAAACTTAAAGGCTGGAACATTAATGTAGATGCAGCCTATAAGAAGCTAAAAACTGAATTAACGTTGCAAATCACTGAGTTGGATAAACTTAGTGAGATTGCACCTCTTAATGAGGAACAAAGGAATAAAAAGAAAAACTTAGAGGCCCAATTTGTTGGGCTTTTAAGACAGGAGGAATTAAAATGGCAGCAAAGAGCGAAAGAAAAAGAAATTTTAGAGGGAGATATTAATACTAGATATTTTCATGCTAAAGCTAATGGTCGCCGTAGGAAAAATGTAATTACTTCTTTGGAACAGGATGAAGGAGTGATTAAAGGGGAAGAGCGACTCATGGAATATATTACTAGATTTTATAAGGATTTGTTTGGTCATCCAGATCAAACAGATATTAGGTTAGATGTGGATAATCCGACGAAAATAAGTGATCAAGTTGCAGCTGCACTTGTTGAACCTTTTTCGGAGGAGGAACTAAAAAATGCGGTTTTTCAAATGGAGAGGAATAAATCTCCTGGACCTGATGGTTTCTCGGCTGATTTTTATCAGACATATTGGGATATCGTTGGTGGGGATTTGAAGAAGTTACTAGATGATTTTTTCGCTGGATCTTTGCAAATTGAAAGGCTGAATTATGGGATGATAACCCTTATTCCTAAATGCAAGGATGCTAAACAAATTCAGAAGTTCAGGCCAATTTGTTTACTGAATGTCAGTTTTAAAATTATGACGAAAGTTTTGATGAATAGATTGACTTGGGTAGTTGGAGATGTGATTTCTCTGACCCAAACAACTTTATTAAAGATAGATATATAATGGAGGGTGTTTCAGTGTTGCATGAAACACTTAACACGATTCATCATGATAAGAGATCTGCCTTGTTATTTAAGGTGGATTTTGAAAAAGCCTATGATAAGATCAAATGGCCGTTTGTGTACCAAATGTTACAACTTAAAGGTTTTCCGGATAAATGGTGTGATCTAATTATGGCGGTAATGAGAGGGGGAAAGTTAATATTAGAGTTAATGATTGTCTAGGACCTTTTTTCCCACCTTTAAAGGTCTGCGGCAGGGGGATCCCATTTCTCCTATCTTGTTTGACTTAGCTGCAGATGCCTTACCTATTCTTTTAGATAAAGCTAAAAAGAAGGTTGGGTTAAAGGGATTATTCCAGATTTGGTGGAGGGGGATTAATATTTTACAGTATGCTGATTATACGATTTTCTTGCTTGAAGATGATATCGAGAGTGCAAAGAACTGAAATTTATTCTTTGTGTTTTCGAACAGATGTCGGGTTTGAAAATAAATTTCCATAAGAGTGAACTTTTTTGTTTTGGAAAAGCTGAACTCAAGAAAAATATTTATAGTAGGATCTTTACCTGTGCTGTGGGTAAGATGCCTATGATTTATTTGGGGATGCCGGTTGATGAGACTAGATTGAGAAATAAGGACTGGTCTAGACCAGAAAATAAAATGGAAAACAAATTAAGTTGCTGGCAGGGGAAGCTTTTGTCTATTGCGACAAGAGTGACCTTAATCAATTCTAGTTTGAGCAGTGTACCGCTTTTCATGCTCTCTTTTTATGAAGTTTCTGTTGGCCCTAGAAAAAGGATGGATTTCTTTAGGGCTAGGCTCCTTTGGCAAGAAGAAGAGGGGGTTAGGAAATATTATTTGGTTGCCTGGGATAGGGTTTGTAGACCTAAAGAGTTGGGAGGTTTGGGAAGTCTCAACCTCAAAAACATGAATATTGCTTTGCTGGGGAAGTGGTTTTGGAAATTGGAAACTACTTCGGGGATCTGGCAAGAGATTCTTATGAAAAAATATGTAAAAGGGAAATGTATAGCTGGTGTCAAATGGAAACCTGGCGGGTCTCTGTTTTGGGCAGGTCTGATGAAAATTAAAGACCAATTCTATGCGAATTGTCGTAAAGAAATTGGTGATGGTAGAGGCACATGTTTTTGGGAGGACTGGTGGTTAGGACCGGCTCCTTTGAGTGTGCAATTTGCAGATTTATATGATATTTGTTTTGACAAAGGGATTTCGGTAGCGTCGGTGATGAGCAATAGGGGGAGGAGTGTTTGTTTTCGTAGGACGCTTTGGGGAGAGAGATTGCAACAGTGGAGGAGGATTTTGAATAGTTGTGATGAGATTGTTTTGAGTGAAGAAAGGGATAAATTAATCTGGAACTTGACCCCTGATGGTAAGTTCACGGTTCAATCCTTTTATAAAAAGTTGATGTGGAGTGATAATGATTTCCCACAGAAGTTTTTGTGGGAGGTTAAGATTCCACTAAAAATTAGGATTTTTCTGTGGTTGATTACACAAAAAGCATTTTGACAAAAATGAACTTGAAAAGGAGAGGGTGGCCGGGTAATACAGATTGTGTCTTTTGTGGGAAAGATGAGACTATTGATCATCTTTTTTTACAATGTCCGCTTGCTCATTTCGTCTGGAATGTGTTGAAATGTGCATTTAGTCTACCTGATTTACCTACGGAGGTGGATCAAATTTTTGAGGTGTGGATTGATCGGTTTGCTGGTCAAACACGTCAATTGGTTTTATTAGGGATAGCTGCAGTGTTCTGGTCGATATGGACGACCAGGAACAATATTTGTTTTCAACGTGCGAAAGTTTCTGATCCTATTGCTGTTCTGAAATTAATTAGTCATTGGCTTCACATGTGGTCGATATTGCAGAGAAAGGAGGCAAGCAAAAACCTTCTGGTGTGGGGAACAAGACTTTTCGAGCAGGTGCTAAAGGAGGTATTTGAAGCTTCGCATGGATGGAGGCCGTTGCAGAGAAGAATCGGGGTGGGATGAAGGAGTTTTGCTAGAACAGTTTTGTTTTCTCATGAGCTGCCTGGAGCTTGTCCAGTGATTTGGAGTGGCTTCTTGGGATTGGTTTCTCTGCTAGTTGTGCTAGATGTTAGTTCAGTAGCAGGTCTGCTGGTGGTTCCTCTTTCTTGCTTCTTCGAGGCTGAGGTGATGGTGTTGTGAGAAGCTAGGGAGGAGTAACGCTAGTAGTTTTTTATGTTGGTTGCTGGACCTGGGACAGAGTTGATCTGCCCGTACTTTTTGTAGCTTGGTTTCTAATCTTAGAGCAAACTTGTGTTGTGTTGTGTTGATACATTAAATCTGAGTCGTTCATGTTGATCAACGATCCAGATCAAATCCCGAAAGTTATGTTCGACATGTGCTCCCCCCTGGCGTCGCCGATGAGCCGCCTCCAAACGGAAACCCAGTTGTTGCGGCGGGGACCTGGGAGACGGCCAGCGGAGGAAGGCCTGCGTCGCTGACCAGCGTGTCGTGGAGGCGCTCGTCGTAGGCGGCAACGTCGCTCCCGGTGCTCTCGATCTCGACGCCGTCGCTGGTGTCTGAGGAGCCGTCGTGGGCGCTCGCCACGGTGGGCAGGATGGAAGTCGTGCGATTCAGGCATGACTGCCTCCCCAGCGTGGCGGGGACGCCGGGGAGGGTGCAGACCGTGGTGGGCGAGATAGAGACGCAGGGCGACTGTGGCCGTCCTCAGCTGGCGCGACCCGAGGGCGACGCTGCTCTTCGCCATCGTTGTGGGGCCTATACGCCATGCGCCTGCCGAGATTCCGCAGAAGGATGCCGTCCCCGCTGATGAACTTCTTCCGGAGGCTGCCTTCGAAAGCCGACATCCTGCTCTGATCCTAGGTACAGTTTCTGCAGCTGCAAAATTGGTAACCGACAACGTGATTGATTCAGATGCCTATTTCAATCCGCCTATCCTGCAACTCAGGGGAACAGGTTCCCTCGACCCCCTCCCTTTCCCTTACTCTTAACTTTTGAATCTCATATGATCCAACCACGTTGCAATCTGTAATAATTGTCGATGCAGTTGAAGAGAGGTCCTTTAATCGCTCTGAGATCGATGCAGGGGAGGAGGATTTGAGGTCGTTTGAATCTCCTAGACTTGCAGGTTGAGACAACAGTGCAATCCACGATAGCTGACACAGCGGTGTAGAAGGGCATGGACTGCAGTTTGAATCAGATCAGGTGTTCGCCATTGTTGGCGGGGTTGCATGCCACGGACCTCTCGATCCTGTTAGCTCTAGGATCACTTAATGATTTAATTTTGCTCCAGCTCTCTTTACAGGTTCTTATCTGACATGAATAGTTTATGTGTGCAGCTTTCTGCGTCCAATACAGTGCCATCGATTTGGATATAAATATGGGAGTCCATTGTCATCAAAGTTGTTTCTGCTTGGTATCCTCAAACAAACTTGTTGTCTATTTGCTTGCTCTAGGTAGTACCTTGTGTGCCATTGTTCCTTAGCTTAATTGTCGTTAGTTGTTAGGGTATGCTGCTTCTTATTGCACCTTGTAGTAGCAGCAGCAGAAGAATAAGATTTATGGTAGCACCAGCAGAAGCATAGCAGCCCAGTGGTACTGTTCTTGTAGTTCCAATTTCAGTTGTGCAAAGACTGAAGTTCAATAGATGTTAGTTAATCTATGTGATGCGGATGTGACCTGACTGTTGGTGCAGCAGTTGGACAGAACAAAGCTTGTGCTCCCTGCAGTGGAGATTGCGTCATTAAATACAGTTAGGTTGTTCTGTTATGCATTGTATGTGCACGGATGACAACCTGATGGTACTTGGCTTCAGATATCTCCAGTCCACAATATAGAAAAAGGCTCAACGAACAAACCGAGAAAAAAAGGGCAAACAGAAAAATATGGATGTATCTGTATAAATTAGTCACCAATATAAATTAAGAGTGATTTTAGTTAGTTCACTATTTTCATTTGCAGAACTTAGTCATCCATATAAGTTATAAGTGATTTCAATTAAGTCATAGTGAATGAATCAGAACTTAATTAGGCAATATTTTAGTCTGTAAGTAATACACATTTTTATCTAGGAGAACGCCAGGATGTGGCTAATGAGAATATATACATGCTCTCATATGAACTCTGTTCCATTATTCTTTAACAGAATGTAGCTGCAGCCTCTTGAGATATGAGAAAAGCTTTGCAGGTAATTTATTTCTCTTGCACAATCGGCAACATGCCACCTCCATTATGAAATATGATCCTTATAAAGCAATTCCTGTTTGGAAACTATTCTGGATATGGTTGATGCTTATGTGTACCTTTATCGAAATGTTGTGTCTTTATCTATTCCAGGAGCGTTGTGGTCTTGCGGAGGTATTTGAATCAGGAATACAAAATTGTTCTGATCAAGTATTTGGAGTTGTAACTTAGATAGTTCCTTACCTCACTTCCATTCTGCAAAGAACTTTTGAGTTTAAATCGTCTTCATGTCCTATCAAACCAGACATTTTTGGCTCATATTCACGTTAATGCAATTTGTTCCATGTTGGTCGGCCAGATGGTACTGTGAAATATAAATGACAAGATGAGAAGAGAGGTACATGTTATGTGTTGTTACATAAAATAGTTAGAATTAGAAGGTTATGTGTTCGTATGTCATTAAATTATAGAGGTGTGCTGTTATTATACGAGATGTCACCCCTGGCTCCTTGCATCAGCAAAAATACTAGGTAAATTTGGTGCGGCGGCACGCCGCACCCGTGTGGTAAAATGCAAATTTGAAAATGTCGACATTTAAAAATTGTGGAGATTTGAGAACTGTTGTAATGCGAAGAGTTAGCAATTTTTGAAGTTTTGGAATATTGATATTTGAATTTTGATCGTATGCCGTAAGTAGTTATCATTTTTGTTTTGTGTTGTGATATTTTTCGGTATATGTTTGCAGTTTACTTATATGTGTTCGCATATTTGGGGTGAGTTTAGTTGAAGTTGAACATTTATTAATTTGAGTTGCATAATTGGAGTGAGTTCAGTTATAGTATTTGTAAATTTGAACTTTTTTCAAATTGATATAATATGTTTGAGCTTTGTCTTAAATATTTAATTTGACTCAATGGTAGGAGATATTACATTATGTGAGCATTTTTTGAATTCAATTAAAATTCAAAACATAGTTAGAGGAAATGAATTTGCATTTTGTACAAATATGTATTTGATAAGGCATCTGTTAAGTGTAAGTTCATTATTAGAGAGTTCTGAGGTATATTACCGCTTATATGTAATTGTTGTCTTAATGTTTGTTTACTCAGCCATTTTTAAATTTAGCTTCATTATTAGGGAGTTTTAAGTTATTTTAGTTATAAATATGTTAGCGTAATTAGGATGCTTAAGTGTGGTTGTATTTTGTCATAATCTTCTTATTTAGCAGCCTAATCAGATAAAGTATATTACGGTTATGCAGAAATAATAACCAAATTGGGCATTAATTTATTTTTTGATGGTGTACGCGTCCAAAAATATTTCGAGGTCTGAAAATTTTGAGGTCTGAAATTTTTTGGAATTGAGAAAAAGTTTGCGTTTAAAAAGTGTTAAGTTTCCAAAATGGCATTAATTTGTTTTTTTATGATGTACGCGTTCGAAAATATTTCGAGGTCTGAAAATTTTGAGGTCTGAAAATTATTGGATTTGAGAAAAAGTTTGCGTTTAAAAAGTGTTAAGTTTCCAAAAATTATTCATATTAGGAAGTTGTTGAGGCCTGAATTATTTTCTCTTTACAAAATGGTCAGTTTTGGAAGTCGTTCAAAATCGAAATTTATTCATATCCAAATTTCAAATTCGTTCACGTTACAGAAATAGTTTGCATTTTTTTTCGTGATTGTTTTGATATATTTTTTTCCCCGCTGTGTAGATTTGAAGTTACTGAATTTAGAACATTTTTCGTTTTCTGGAATTCGAATTAATTAGGAGGGCGAAATTATTTTTTCTACTGGAAATGCATGAGAAAAGAGGGAGTCGTTGACAGTTGGGTCCCATGCTGACGTTGTAGTGACGTCAGCAGTGGTTTGCAGGCGACCGCTGAACAGTACCCCGCCGGGTACTGTAGCTTTCGCGAAGCTACAGTGACCAAGGAGAGAGCGAGGATTTGCTCCTCCTTTATATGTAGATAGAATTTGTGGGAAGCGCGGGGACTTTTCAGCAAAAAAATTGACAAAATTAGTTAAATGTCTGTGCGAATTTGGATCCAAAATTGAAGAGTTAGAGTTGACAAAACTCAAAACCGTTCACGGGGTGGAAACTACTCGTCGACGCGCATATATTTCGTGGAAACTACTCGTCGACGCGCATATATTTCGTGTATATAATTTTAGGGAGAACAAATTTTTTTATTTAAAAAAAAGCAAAAAAAAAAGTGAACAGTAGCTAAGCACTGTAGCTTCGAAAACTACAGTGCCCGGAGCGCTGTGAGACCGGCAAAGTGTAGCTCCTTATTATATCTAGTGATGTGATGTAACTCTAAGTATCTTGTGTCTTGGGTATGTACCTATGGTTTCTGCAGCTATGTACTATTTAAAGTCTAACGGGTTAATTGTTTGGATTGTGATGCTTATCTGCTCATTTGTTTCTTACATTTGGTGATCTAATCAGATTCAAGGTTTACTTATAATGATCACTTAACTTGGTCTTTCTTTGTGCATCGTATGATTTTAGAAGTACAAGCGAATGGAAGGCTGGTGAAAGATTTGGGAAATGCAAAAAATGCCGACAAGTTCATGGAACAAGAGTTTTTTTTTCGAGGAGGAGGGGGGGGGATTGCTCCCCACCGGTATATTATTACTCGAAAAGGAGGGCTGAGGTGCCCATACAAAGTGTGTGAGAAAAACAGGGGGTGAGGAGAGAAAAACGAAAATTAGAAATTACATGATCTTGCTAAGAATAAACGCACGCAGGCGGGAAAAGGCAGGGCGGTCAGCAGTGGGGAACCGCCCCGACCAAACGAGGAGGTCGTCGGCAGCACAACGAAGGATGTCGACGGCAGAGAGGGTGTTGTGGTTGAATACTAAGTCATTCCTCGCCTTCCATATGTTCCAAAGCAAGGTCACAAGCCCGGAGTGCCAGATGTGCGTCGGAAGCGGAGTAGGCGGAGAAGAGGACCAGAAGGAGTGGCCAAGCTGAGTCGGAGGTAGCTGCAGGGTGGCCCAAACGTCGAGAGCGGCAGAGCATGCGAAGAAGATGTGGTGTCCGTTCTCCTCGGCACTGCATGTTTCACACGCGGCCGAGGGAGCGCAGTGCTTGACGAAGAGGTTCACGCGGGTGCTGAGGCGGTCGATCGCGGCGAGGTAGGCAAAGATCTTGAGCTTGGTCGGGACCCAGAGGCTCCAGCAGATGCATGCATCGGCGTCGGGCGCACATGGGGGCGCGAGCATCCGATATGCACTTCTAGAGGAGAAGGCAGGGCGCCCCGAACCAGAGTCCAAGTGGCGGATGTCGGCGCCGACGGAGAGGTGGGTGGTGTCCATGATGAGCTGTATCGCTGCCAGGTCGATGGTGGCAGCCGCGGACAGGCGAGGCTGGAGCTCAAGGCCTTAGGCGATGGTGGTGGCGACAATTGCGTGCGACCTGGTGCAGTGGGAGAAGAGGGCGGGGTAGCGGAGGTACAAGGGCGGCCCCGGTAGCCACTTGTCCATCCAGAAGGCGCAGCGTCGTCCATCCCGGATGGAAACCCGCGTGAGGGCACGGTAGACTGGTAGCCCATAGGCAACGATCTTGTCGAGGAAGGAGGGGGTAGCAGCTTTATCTCCAAGGTCCCGAGCTAGCCGGCCGAAAAACCATGTTTTCCATGGCAGCTCCTCCGGTTGGTGCAGACGGTCCACGAAGTGAAGGAGGAGGCACAAGTTCTGCCCGCGGAGGTCCCTGATCCCCAAGCCGCCAACCTGTGTAGACAAAACAACTTTATCCCAAGCAATTAGACAATAGGCACCGGAACACGAGTCCTTTCCAGTCCAAAAAAACGCACGACGCCTTTTGTCAATGGCCTCGATCACACCAGAGGGAAGCAAGAAGGAGCACATGAAGTAGGTAGGGAGGTTGTTTAGCACGGAGTTGCAGAGGACAAGGCGTCCTCCGGAAGAGAGGAGCGACGCGCGCCACCCCGAGAGCCTCCAGTCGATAGACAAGAGGAGGGGAGCAAAAGCGTGGGCTTGGAGCTTAAGAGGGGAGAGAGGGAGGCCGAGGTAGGGTTGCGGGAAGGAGGAGATTGGGCACCCAAGGGTTGAGGCCATGGCAGCCGCAAGGGTTGGGTCAATGTTCATGGGGATGAAGCAGGATTTATGGAAGTTTATCGTTAGGCCGGTAGCGGCCGCGAAGTCGTCCAAGACGGATTTGAGGCAAGAGATGGAGGCACTGTCGCCCCGGCAGAGGATTAGAGTGTCGTCAGCGTATTGAAGGACGGGGCAAGGGCTCGTAAGGTCCAAGGGGTGGGAGAGGCCGTGGGAGATGAAAGCACGGTGGATTAGGTGAGGGAGAACGTCAGCCGTCAGGATGAACAGGTAGGGGGACAAGGCATCACCCTGTCTCAGCCCGTTTCTGCAGCGAATCCAGTTCCCGGGAACACCGTTAAGAATGATAGAGGTGTGTCTTGTGTTGAAGATGTCCGTCATCCAGCGGCACCAACGTTCATCGAAGCCGTGAGCGCGGAGGATCGAAATAAGGCTGGACCAGTTCACGGAGTCAAAGGCCCTACGGAAATCAAGTTTAAAGACGACGGTGGGCTTCTTTCGGATGTGGCAGCAGCGGACGAGGTCAGCTGCATACACGATGTTCTCGGAGATCCGTCTCCCCTGGAGAAAGCCAGTTTGATCGGCATCAACAAGGGAATGGATAGACTTCTGGTGGCGGGATGTCAGGACTTTGGTAATGGCTTTCATGGTGCAGTTTTGGAGGGAGATGGGGCGGAAATTGCTAGGGGAGGCCGCCGAGTCCGTCTTAGGAAGGAGAACGAGGTAAGCCCTATTTATGCGCGTAAGGTCGATGGAGTGGTCGAAGAAATCCGAGAACATACGAGTGACGTCTGCTCGCACTAAGTCCCAGAACTTGACAAAGAAAGCAGGACCGAAACCGTCAGGACCGGGGCTAGAAGTTTTGTTCATGTCGTGAAAGGCGGCTTTGATTTCGTCCGGAGAGAAGGGTTCAGAGAGGTTAGCGGGGGCGGTAGCGCCGTCGCGATAAATGTCATCGATGTCGAAGTTCTAGGAGCAAGGTTGGACCGAGCCAAGAAGACCAGTGTAAAAGTTTTGGAGGATGGCGACTTTACCCGAGTGGTCGGAGGTGGTGACGCCGTCAGCTTCAAGGACAGGGATAGAGTTTCTACGGTGACGGGTAGTGGCGGAGGCATGGAAGAAAGCAGTGTTCTCGTCGCCCTCAAGAGCGTGGCGGATTTTTGCTCGGGCTTTCCAATAGGCAGCCTGCGCACGGATGGAGTTGTGGAGGGCGTCGATCGTGAGAGAGCGGAGCCGGCATTCGAGAGAGAATAGTGCACGGTGCTCCTCAAGCACGTCAAGAAGCTTGATGAGGACACGGCAGTCAGACTCTTGGTGGGACGAATTGGCATGGGTCCTTTTCCAGGTTTTGCAGAAGTCACGACAAGCGCGAAGGCGAGCAACAATGCGGGCGGTGGCGTCAGGGCGGGAGGTGGAGTTCCAGATGTCAGGGATGCGAGAGGCAAAGGAGGTTTGGAAGCTCCACGAGTGATCGTAGCGAAAGATAGAGGACCGAGGGATTTTTGTTGAGACAGTAGTAGTTAAGGGGATGTGGTCGGAGAGGTCGCGCGAGAGAGAGGTAAGGTTAGACGACGGGAAGAAAGCGTTCCAAGCGGTGTTAATGAAAAATCTGTCTAGACGGACAAGGGTGGGGTTACGACCAGGGTTCTGGATTTCGGCCCGAAAAACCGAATTCCGGCTGAATTTCGGCAATTTGGTCCAGGACCGGTAAGATTATTTACCGGACGAAAACTTTTGTATTTAAGGAAATTTTGTTTAAAAAATTCAAATATTTGAAGTTTGGTCAAAATTTGCACGAAAATCCAATTTTTTCTCAAATTTCTGTCAATTTTCTTTCAAAGATCCAAATTTACGTTCCAACTATTCGTCCGAGATCTGACCGAAATTACCGAAATTCGTGAATTTCGGCCATTTCGTTCAGGACCGGAAAATTTCCCAAACCGAAATCCAAATCCCTGGTTACGACGCCCATTGGACCAGGTGTAGCGGCGATCACGGAGGGGGAGCTCGATCAGAGAGAGATTGTTGATGCAGTCGTTAAAGAGAGCGGCCTCAGAGTGGTTAAAGTTGTTGTTGTTGCGGTCAGAGGGGTCACAGTAGAGGTTGAAATCGCCGGCAATAAGCCAAGGGGTAGCATCGCCGGGGTCATGGTTAGCGATAGAGTGAAGGAAGGCAGGTTTGTCTGAGTGAGCGCAAGGGGCATAGACATTAGAAATACGGAGGGAAGTGCCGTCAGAGTTGATAGTGAGGTCCGAAGAGAGGATGTGAGGGGTCGCAAAGGTGCCGGTGATAGAGAAGAAGTTGCAGTCCCAGGCAGAGAGGATGCCACCGGCGGTACCCGTGGCGTCAATTTTTTCAAACGAGCGGAGGTTAGGCGGAAGGAAGGAACGGATCTTAGCGGCATCGGGAGAATCGAGTTTAGTTTCCTGGATAGCAATGAAGTGAGGGCGAGCGGAGAGAATGTCAGCGTAAACGTTACTGCACTTAACAGCGTCGCCGAGTCCACGGATGTTCCATGATTCAATTAGGAAAGAGATATCAATCATAAGTTAATCAGGGAACACCACGGGAAGTAGGAAACAGCTACGCGTTTAGACAATAAAGGTTTTATGGGCCGGAACCCATTACAAGCCCACGAGGGGGAGAACAGAGGCAAAAAACAACTCCGACAACACGTAGGCCCACGGACGGGAGTTGCGCGCGCGCTAACACTGAGAAGCCCAGCTAATCTAGGCGGCATCGATTGGGCTCCGACAGGCAGTGCCTCACGGACGGGAGCCTGACGCAGAGCGGCGTCGATCATGGAGACGGGGTGGCCACCTCGTCCCCAGCAGCGAGCGCCTCAGCGCTGACGCCGCAAGGAACGTCGAGCCCCTGCAGGAGGGGCAGGGGGATGAAGTCAGGAGCGCCGGAGTCGAAACCAGCAGCCGAGGCGGCGGACTGGAGGCTGCTGGACCTGTCGGAGTAGTCGAAGCGGCTGGCACGCACCTTCGCCTTGGTCAGCGCGTCCATGTGGTTCGCCGCTTCCTAGGAGGCGATGCGGGTGCTGCGGCGGGGAGGTCCGGTGTTGCGGGAGGCGCGGTGGGCAGAGTCCATGGCGCGTTTGCGGCGCACCCACTGCTTGCGTGCCATGTTCTCATGCTCCTCGCCACTGGCTGAGAAGACCAACGTAGGGGCCGCGTCGGCGTCGGGGCCAGGAGGAGCAGAGACGAGCTCAGGGATGGTGGCCTCGCCGGCGGTGATCGCGGGGTCGTCGCCCTCGGGAACCAAGGGAGTCGCGAGCGTGCTCAGAGTGTCGTACCACTGGGGAAGGAGGGGTTCATGGTTAGGGGCAGGAACCAGAGAAGACAGAAAGGGGAGGGGGAGGCAAGCACCTGATCAGAGCTGACCCCAGCCTCGGGGAACTGGTTGGTGAGCCTGTTGGCAAGGACGCGCTTGAAGGCAGGCGGAGCAGAGGGCCACGATGCAGTGTGGCACGCCACGACGCGCCGCAGCAGCTCCACAGCGCTAGACGGGGGTGCGGGCAGGGGCGGCCGGGGAGGGAAGGGGGGTCAGGGGACCCACGGACGGAGTCAGTGTTGATGTCGTCCATGCGGGAGGTGCAGCGCGCACCACGCGGGCCACCATGGCAGTCGAAGTGGCTGGCGTGGCCGGCCGCGTCGTCCTCCCCGACCGGCCAAATCTTGACCATACGCAGCTTCACCTCCGTAGCGGACTCGCCCTCATAGTCGCGGAGGAGCAGGGCGTGGGGGACGTCGAACTCGTCCTCGAGGCAGATGACGAGGCGCACGACAGAGAAGTCGAGGTCGTTGAGGCACAGCGGGTGGATGCAGCAGACGCTCCCCACCGAACGGAAGGCGCAGCGGATGCCGTCGTTGTTCCAGTGCTCGGGAGGGAAACCGATGGCGTTGATCTGGGCGAAGAACCCAAAGCTCCACCCGAAGCGGTTGTCGCCCTCCTCCGGGCGCTCGAGCTTGAAGTTGTGCCCGGCGTAGTCGATGGGGAAGTGCCTCATGGTACTCTCCCTCACCTCCTGTGAGCGGAAGAGCACCATCATGGCAGCATAGTCGGAGGCGGCAAGCCCGACATGGGAGTTGCCACCTCGCTTCTCGAGGACACGGCGGATGATGAAGCCAGGGCAGGGGGAGGGCGGGGTGATGACGACGTGCGCGAGGCGGTGGCTTGTGCTCCCGTTGAAAGCGGGGGCATGAAGCACTCAGCGAACTCGGCCCGACGCCGCGCCGAGGCCGCAGGAGGCGCGGGGGAGACGAAGGAGGGGATGGGCCATTCCTCCGGGGGCGGGGCGATGGGCGCGAAGGTGGGCGGACCGCGGTGAGCCGGCGTGCGAGCCGGTGGAGCGCTAGAGCTTGCCGAGCCAGAGCTTGGCGGCACGCCGCGCGGGTACGGCGTGGGAGGGCGAAAAGCGGCGCGCTTTGCCACCGGGTCCGTCTCGCGGAAGAAGCGAGCCATCCAGTGCTCACGGGGCGAGGGCGCGGCAGACTCCCTGGCGGCGGGAGAGGAGGACGAGCGGGTCGGGGTGCGGGTCGGGGAGCGGGAGAGCGCCGAGGACAACCTGGGATAGAGGGGACGGGAATCAGAGGCGGGAGGGGCAGGATCGGAGGCGGCGAAGTAGCGGAGGGGAGGCAACTTACATGGGCTACGGTGGCCGGAGCGACTGCAAGCAGCACACCGAACGGGGTCGCGGCAGTCGCAGACGAGGTGGCAGGCAGCGACGCAGCGGAAGCAGAGCTTCTTGCCACGAACAGGGAGAATACTAGAGTACGCCGGCGTCGGAGTTGGGGGGAGCCAAGCGGAGAAGGATTTCGTTATAGGAGGGAGGCGCGGGGGGGATGGGGGGTCGATGGTGCCGATGTTAGCGGCCGAGTGGCGCGGGGGAGTGGCAGGGCATGGCGGAGCGGCGCAAGGGTCAAAGCGGCCATCATCATCTCCTTGGTTTTCCGCAACAGAGGACACGGGAGCGTCGGAGGGGCGAGGGCTAGGAGGAGGAGATGGGACAGGAGAGCGGTGAGGGGAACGAGAGCCATGGCCAGGGAGGCCATCATCATTCTCATGGGTTTCAGCAGTCGGGGACACAGGCGCGGCCGAGCGGAGAGGGCTAGGGGGAGGGTATAGGATGGGAGAGGAGAGGCTGGCGCAGGCGCCGCACTCGGATGTGACCAGGTCGCGGCGTGTGGACCCGAAAGCAGACGCGGCGTCAGCTCACGCGGGCACTAGGGTTTCCTCCTCATCAGCACGAGAGGGATGGGCCAGAGACGGAAAGGGGCCCAAGTTGAGGTTACAGGACGGGGGTGTGGTTTGAGGAAGGGTTGGGCTCGCACAGGTCGGGGCAGCTAGATGGGCCTGGGCCTCTACCAAATTCGCAGCAGCAGCAGCAAACGCGACCTCGATGCTACGGTGAAGGAGGAACCCGGTTTTTCCGAGAGAGAAGCGGACCCGGGCGGTGATCACGTCGGCGACGGATTTGGAGGCAGCAAAAGAGGCGAAAACCAGATCGCTCGCGCGGACAACGACGAACGAGTCGGGGTGCCGCGTAAAATTGAAGTTCAGATCATTTTTAACGAAGAAAACGTTGATACGATGGAGATTGCGAGTAGGGGTGATCCAGAAGGGGGCGGGGACAGAGAAGGGAGAAGGGCAAAGAGGAAAAGCAACCATGGTGTGAAAGTTCGAAAGCATTGAGTCAAGGAACGCCGCACCTGGGTTAGAGACGGCAGCGCCGGCGGTCTCCTGGACGGAGGGGGTCGTGCAGGGGGCGTTGTTGTCGCCATTGGGAGGGATGCGGTCGAGGAGTCCAGGGCAGCGGCCTCCGGATCTCGGCGCCAGGGCAGGCAGAGATGGCAACCTCCGTCACCGAGTGGGTGGCGCCGGCCATAGACCAGGGGAGCGTGAGCGGGCTAGCAGGGGCGAGGGGAAGTGGGCTGAGGGATCCTAGACTACCTAAGCATGGAGGAGGGAGAAGGGGGGCGGCAGGGAGGCGGACGCCGGCGGCGACGGGGTGTCGCCCACCGAATCGCCCGAGCTCAGATCTCCGGGAAACCCGGACCCCCACTCGTCCATCCTGTTAAAGATCAATAGTCGGTTTTTTCCATGGAACAAGAGTTAAACATTCATCTGTGTGCTGCTGCCTGTAATTATACTCTATTGTTGAAATAATGCAGCAAAAATTGAAGTTGATAATGCATTGATATCGTCTCTCATGTTACCTTATTGGTGATGCTTGCATGACAGTGGAAAATGCTTGAAGAACTGAAGATGCATCCTTTGGCTGTAAAAAGGTAAAACAAATATTTCATTTTGTTTGTTTGGCTCTCGATATGTATGACAATGGGACATATATATGTAGGTCTGATTTGGTTTATTGTAAAGGACGTATGTGTTCTCTTTATAATGGTCGAGGACACAGTTGCCGCTTGTCATATTTGGATGCTAACAATCTGTTTTGCTTGCTGCCTCCTATATGTTGTTTAGCCGGATATCTTCCTTGCTCAAAAGTTTTAGTCAGATATCATATGTTTTGTCTTAATTTATATTTCTTCAAAGCTGCTTGGTGATATGCAAATTGGCCAGCGGCTCAATTTCTGAGGTCGGTGCTCTCATCACAGATAGCGTCGTTATGATTTCTGCAGTACTGTAATTGTACAGGACAGATCCATATGGAGGTCATGGGAAGAACCTTGTAAGAAAATATCAGACTTTTTTGCCATGGCTACCTTCCTAATCGATATTTAGGTAAAATGAGATCATAATGTCCATATTATCTGATCGTGTGTAGAGAGAGCAGTGACTTCTCTGAAATATGAATTGGTGGTTATCTCCTTTATGACATTCAGAACACGGCTTATTATTTTGAAAAGACAATTGTTTCATTACCAAACAATATATTATTGTCTATATATAATATAAATTACGATACGTGTGTTTGCACGTGCATGTTCACTGGTATTAGAAATCGAAGGACGGCCCTTTATTTCAAAAAAAAAAAGATACATGTCTAGATCCCTATGAATCAGCCCAAAGAGCTAAAAACCCATCTCCACACGTCGTACACGGTAGCACGAGGCATCCGATCCATGCACGCACGAAGGCGGGCACGCAAAGCACAGCGGCCGCAACAGAAACAGAAACCGAAAATGCCTGAAACGAACGAGCTCAACCGCTCGTCCCGACAACGCGGGAGGCGGAGGCGATTACGAAAACCTGGCGAGCTCGATCCCAATTCTTCTCCTGTCGAAATTCTCTCACTTCGCCCAGCGAATCTCCGATCCCTTCCGCCCAAGAGTTTGGCCGAGGACGACGTCCGGCCAGGGCGGCTCCGAGGATCCTCGGTCAGGGCAGGCGAGGATATATGTAACGGCGTCCGGAGACGGCGCGGACAATGAAGACCGCCGCCGGGGCAGGCCCCGGCGGCGGCAAGGAGACCATGGCGTCCTCCGTCCTCCGTTACATCCTACTCTTGCTTCTTCCTCTCACCGTCCTGTACATCCTCTACGCTCTCCACGCCATTCTCTCCTCCACGCCATCCTGCCCGCCTGATGGTCGTATTATCGCCACCGCCTCCTTTTCCCACGTCACGACCCACAATCATACATCACCGCCGCCGCCGCCGCCGCCGCCGCCTGCCACAGCCATGGTGTCGACGGCGACGATGCCGCCTCCACCTGCCACAGTCACGGTGTTGACGGCGACGATGCCGCCGCCTCCCGCGATGGTCACAGTGACGACGGCAAGGACGCCGTCGACGCCCACACCGCCGGCCACGATCACGGTGTCAACGACGGCGACGACGCTGCAGCACGTGGTGTTCGGCATCGCGGCGTCGGCGCGCCTGTGGGAGAAGCGGAAGGAGTACATCAAGATCTGGTGGCGCCCTAACTCGGGCATGCGGGGGTTCGTGTGGCTGGATCGCGGTGTGCGGGAGTCGAGCGTACCGGCAGGGCTGCCGGCCATCAAGATCTCCTCGGACACCTCCGGTTTCCCGTACACGTACCGACGCGGCCACCGCTCTGCCATCCGCATATCCCGCATCGTCTCCGAGACATTCCGCCTCGGCCTCCCAGACGTGCGCTGGTTCCTCATGGGCGATGACGACACGGTCTTCCTCCCGGACAACCTCATCGCCGTCCTCGGGAGGCTCGACCACCGTCAGCCATACTACATTGGCTCCCCCTCCGAGAGCCACCTGCAGAACATCTTCTTCTCGTACGGGATGGCGTTCGGCGGCGGCGGTTTCGCCATCAGTCAGCCTCTGGCGGCGAGGCTGGAGCGCATGCAGGACGCCTGCATCCGTCGGTACCCGTACCTTTACGGCAGCGACGACCGGATCCAGGCGTGCATGGCGGAGCTGGGCGTGCCGCTCACGAGGCACCCGGGGTTCCACCAGTACGACGTGTACGGGGACCTCCTGGGCCTCCTCGCCGCGCACCCGGTGGCACCGCTCGTGTCGCTGCACCACCTCGACGTGGTACGGCCGCTGTTCCCCAATGTGCGGTCGCGCCCGGCGGCGCTGCGGAGGCTGTTCGACGGGCCGGTGATGCTGGACTCGGCGGGGGTGATGCAGCAGTCGATATGCTACGACGCGGCGAACCGGTGGACGGTGTCCGTGGCGTGGGGGTTCGTGGTGACGGTGGCGAGGGGCGTCATGCCAGCGCGGGAGATGGAGATGCCGGCGCGGACGTTCCTCAACTGGTACCGCCGCGCGGACTACAAGTCGCACGCGTTCAACACGAGGCCCCTGGCCCGCAATCAGTGCGAGAAACCAGCGCTGTACTACCTGGCGTCGGCGCGGCGCACGGTGGTGCGCACAGGGGAGACCACCGTGACGAGGTACCAGCGGTGGCGCCACCGCAGCGAGACACGACCGCCGTGCCGGTGGAACATCCCCGACCCGGACGCGCTGCTCGACAGCGTCATCGTACTCAAGAAGCCTGACCCCGGGCTATGGGACCGGGTAATCCTCACGGCGCTCTTTCTTGATATGTCGACTGAGCATTTCCTTATACTATTCCAAATTCAGATTCAGTTGGTCAAGGCGTTGTTCTTATAGTTCTGGTTCAGTGACTAACTGACTACTGGTAGCTATACTGACTGGTAATCTGCATGGACTTGCAGTCCCCGATGCGGAATTGTTGCAGGGTGCTGTCCTCTCCGAGGAAAGAAGGGGACAGAAACAAGACGATGACCATAGATGTGGGTGTATGCAAGGACTGGGAGTTCAGCCAAGTATAGATTCATTGATTGATTAACTTAAAAATAGACAGAATTGCATAGGTGGTCAGAATTTCTTTTCTTTTCTCATGTATTCAAACCTGTAAGATACAATAATTTATACGGTACTTTCCTAGTGATAGTACTGAAACCTCCCGCACCGTGCCCAACCCTCTCGCCAGTCGCCACTGCCCGAGGAGGTCGTCCAATGGCGGAGGGCGGCGGCAGGGCATCTCTTCTGTACGTTTTCCCCTTGAGCACGGCCCTCCATCGTACAAAAATCTGCCCTAAATCGACGCATCTGCCGCGTGCTCTGTCGCAGGCCAGTGCTCCTCCAAATCCGGCTATTGGCTCCCGTGGCTCGACCGCCTTGGCTCCGTCCTCCCATGCACCTAGGCCCGTCGCTCCAAGTCGCATGTCCGAGATCCCTCTAGCTCGGATGCTGCTCCAGTCAGTGCGCTCTAGGAGTCTGCCACTCTCCTCTCCTCTATACATACGAGGTCATGTGTCCTAGGTAGGCACACGGAGTTGAATAAAAAATCCATGGTTTACCTAAAGAAAAACTCTCGGGGCTTGTTTGATTTGTAGGGTAGGAAAGACATCGGAATAGGAAAAGTATATGATTGCTATGTCATGTGCATTCCAATCCTATAGGATTTGGTTCGTAGCAAAAATTTGTTTGAATCCAGCAAAGGAATTGTAAAAAGAGTTTGGAGTGGATGTTAGAATTCCTATAGGAAGTAGTACAAAGATTCCTATAGGAAAAATTCCTGTAGGAACTAATCCTATGAATCAAACCACTAGCAAAGGAAAAATTCCTACAAGAATCCTATGAAGTTCCTTTGAATCAAACAAGCCCTCAAGGATTCGTACTTCAGACCAGGGGGGGGGGGGGGGGGGGGGAGGTATCAACTTTGAGTATATTAAGTCATGACCCAAGATCTACACGTGGATTCTACGGAATACCTCTTATAACCGACTCGGGTTTAGCGTTATGTTTATCATGTGTAAACCAACTCGACTCCTTATAACCATAATTCCCACCGTCCATATAAGGGGGAATATGTGTATGCCGAGTGGTACGGTACATCATCCTCGACATACACCATCCCCTCCACCATAGGTGAAATCATGCATCTCTCGAGATTGCCAAAAGCACCAACAGATAATCAAGTTGCCAGAAACGGGTTGTTATCGTACTCAATTTGTTGAGATCTGAACATGTCTAAACCTTATCTCACGTGTGCTACAATCTAGATCGGTCGAGCGTGGCACATCCGAATACAAATCAACCGTTAGTAAATTACCACGAACCATATATATCTCTCTGCTCCACGCATAACACCACCACCATTTATCCAACGAATCCACGGCCCCAGCCTCTCGCGTAGCCATGGAGTCCGGCTGAGCCATGAAGACGGCTCTCTCCTCCACACACGGAAACATCCAAGGCCCGGTTTGTCTACGCCACCATATAGTAGAATATGCCACTGGTCACAGGGCCACGGGAAGCCGCGTCGCTTAGGCTCAAGAGTTCGTTCTAGCGGGAGGCTAAGGATCTCTTTATCATACGCGTGGGGGACAAAGCGACCATTGAAGAAGCAGCGAGAGGCGGGTAAAATGTTGTCACTGAGTCGTCGTCCGTATGCACCTTATGTTTATGTTATCGTTTTTTATTATAAAATGAATAATTGAAAGCATTATTCCCACGCTAACAGGTGTGTCCCACCACGAAAGCCACCCGATTGGCCAATTATGGACCCTTTGAGCGACTGTGGACTGTATAGTTGTGCCCACTTACTCAGTGGCCCATGAAATTATGCTCACTTGCTCAAGACCCGTAGAACCAACATCAATTCATACTTCTAGCTCCCATTTTCTATGTAAGATAGGAATCCTTAACCCACTCCTCACCCTCACTAGATCTCCATGCCGATCCCTAATTGTAGCACTCCCCTCCTTTACCACTAGCCTCTCTCCCACTTCTCCCTTCCACCCCACTATCTGCATGCGCAGGAGATGCCTTGTAAGCCAGTCGGGGGATGGGGGCTCATATCGTAGGTTCTCATATGGTCTTTCAAGCCGCATCAGAGTTCTCCACCTGTGTTCCTAACCCGCAGGTATGTTCTTAATCCTCCCTACATATCGTGGTTCATCTTCTTCTTTCTCTTCTTTAATCAATCTTATCTTTTCAGATCCGAAGTGAGGAAATAGACGATGCACATGGCCGGCTCGACCTAAGATAGTCATGGTACGTGATCCAATTTGATTTCGATTTTCCATTAAAAAAAGTAGATGACTAACATGAAATAGTGCTTGAAAGTAAGCTAATGAATTTTACTTGCCCCCAACACGATGAAGATAGGTCAATACGATTTCATAAAAAAAATCTTGCTACAATAATTGGTTGAACATGCCTTGGCGTGCTTATTTATAAGAGATAAATACTTAAAACCAAAACTTTAGGGGGGCCTTATAGCATTAGAGTTGGGGTTCCTGTCATGGGGTTGACACAACAAATGTCATCATAGGGTGAATTGCGTGAGGTGTGGCACTAGGCGATTTAGGTTATCCAGGACGTGATTGGCATACACGATGTATCCACATTCGGCCTCTCGCGGTAGAGGAAAAGACCTAATACTGCTTGATTGTATTGATGATAATCTCGATAAGTTACGGGTTCACTACTTATAGTCGAGATTACTAGAGCGTAAAGTGTTCACCGGGGGGGGGGGGGGGGGGGGGGGGGGGGGGGGGGGGATCATGGTCGGCCTTATATACAAAACAGGCTCGGGGTTACAAGCTTGTACCCGAGTCGATCGGAGCCGGTGTCTTACTTGGAGTTGACGACATCTTCTGTCTTGTCTTTCGAGTTGAGCCACCGTATCGTCCAATGACTCCAACTTAAGTCATACTAAATCTTAAGCCGGCCAGTTTGTATGTGTCGGGTCATGAGCCGTCAATGCCCACCTTGATCTTTTGGATCGTATCTTTTTGTGGGCCCTACCCAGTTGGGTATTCCGTGACAGTTTTTGATAAAAGACTTGAAAGTCGTGATGAAGTGTTATAACCTCACCTGAATTTATTGTTTTAGTAATTATCAATCTCTAATTATAAACCAAATTTGGAACATAGTCAAGAGGAAATGAAAGAATCAAGAGAAAATACCCCAATAGCTAGCCAATACGGTAACACGTTCACTGCGGGCAATGCCGACCACTCGCTAGAATGTCTGACGAACAGGAGGCGGTAGATGCCTCAAATGTTATTAAAACTACTCGTACACAGCAAACTGATCGGGTCTCGTCTAAATAAGATCACACGTATCTAGTAGCACTCTAATACACAATTTGGAGTGAAGACGTTTGCCAAACAGAACAAACAGATCAGCAACTTCGGATGTGGACACTCCAGTCTAGCACCAAACAAATCAACATAAGGGGAAAATTCAACGGAAATGACCATTTTTAGCCGAGATGTCGCTTCCAATATCGGACAGGGTACAAGAGTCACGCTACAGTCCACCTTGTTATGATGTTCATCCACAAGGAGCGAATATCTAGCACTCACAGTATTTGAGGTGCTTCCCGTGCTACTATTATTTTTTTTTAAATGTTTCAAAAAAAATCTAGCAAAAAATGTGAGTGTTCACTAAGCATGTGTCTACAACCTCCAAATTTTTTAGATCCAAATTCGAAATGAACATTGAGAAACCTGAAAAGACAATACACCCAACATATGTGTAAAATAATCAGAGGACCTAAAATAAATGTTTTGAACTATTCGAAAACTCGCTACAAACTCTATGGAACATCCACTTTACTCCCAATAGATGAACTGTCTAAGTTCACCCACATTTCACATGAAAACATGTTCCAATTCATTATTTATGGAACACTATTAGTAAGAATAGTACTCCCCCTGATCGACAATATGGGTCGTGTTTTGTGATCTCATCAAGTCAAACGTTCTTAGGTCCAGCCCTCGCTATAGAAAATATTATCAACTTAAGCAACTAGTAATGCATGCATATTCAGTCTATTTAGGGCAACATATTTATACGTAAATGGTGGATTAAACTATTACTTTCAGAACATGTCAATGTCCCAAAAGGCCAACAGAGTGACTCGGATGCTGTAATTTTTATGTCATTTTGAAGAAATGCCCCGAGTGTTAAAGCTCCAAAACTGAAAGTGGATGGAGTGGGCTGCTGAGTTCCGCCGACAGAGTGTATAGCCACCCCCTTAAACTTTTCACTTGATTTGAATGTCCCTTCTATTCGGTATGTTGAAGTTTAGGTTTTGGGACATATACTAGTTGCACTTAGAAGTGTAATTATGCATTTAGGCTACCGACTCGTGCCTCTTCTTTTATCAGTAGTAAGTAAAATGCTGACACTGCCCGATGAGTTCTCATCGTTATCATGGTAGAGGTGGTGGCTATCTAATACAGTAAATGTCTATTATCATCACTTACGGCAAAGCTCCAAAGGAGTTAAACGTTTCCTTGCAATGTGCTCAAACAAGGATAAGCACCGACTACCAAGCTCGATTATTCCATACTACTCTTTTCACTCGGCGCCAGCGAACAGAAAGCGAGGAACAACTTGCATAAGAGCATCTCCACCGCGGTCTCCAAATGACCCCCCAAAGGCCCATTGGGGGTCCGGGCGGTCAAAAAGTCACCAGCGGCACCCCAAAGGGTCGCCCCGAGCAAAAACATGTCCGGCATCCCCGAGAGGGCCTCCAAGTTTGGAGGCCCTCTCGGGGGTGCCGAACATGGGGGCGGACATGCGTCTGACAGGGCTGGCCATCCCGTCATAGACACAGCCCAGCGTGACCTGAATCATTCGCTCCCCACCCTCCTTCTCTTTTCCTCTCGCCAACGATTCGCACCATCGCCGCCACTCTCGTCGCCGCCTGCTTGCTTCGCACCTCGGGCACCTAGCCGGAGCGGCAACGCAGACACACGTGCCGCCGTTCCCCGCCTGTCTGCGACCAGTCCAGCGCCGGCGTAGCTAGGGTACGCCTCTTCTTTCCTCCCACCCCGCCCGCAATCTGTTCGACCATTCGTTCGTAGGCTCATATGGTTGATTCTTCATTTGTGGCTTTGTTCCATTGCTTTGTTTCGTCCAATAGGCCATGGACAGCGGCGACGAGGTCATGTTTTTTTAAATGATGAATGAGGATGCCGCCCTTGCGGCCGACATCGAGGAGAATGAGATGGTCATGGCCGCACTTGTACAGGCCGCGATCGAGGAAGACGCGGCGCCGAAGTTTGGAGAATCAGAGAAGGGGCGGAGGGCCAACAAGGAACGCAACAGAGCAACTGGGCACATGCTCTTGTACCAAGATTACTTTGCCGGCAATCCGACGAACTTGCCTCATGAATTTCGCCGGCGCTTTAGGATGAGCAGGTCATTGTTCAGGACGACTGTGCATGGCGTTCGGGAATACGACAAGTACTTTGAGCTGAAGAGAGACTGCACCGGCCTCCTTGGGTTTTCATCACTTCAGAAATGCACGGCGGCCATACGGTGCCTTGCTTACGGGCTTCCCGCCGATGCGTTGAATGACTATCTCCGCATGTCTGAGTCCACCGCCGTCGAAGCCACCTACAGATTCTGTAAGGCAGTTGTGAAGGTGTTCGGAGAGCGATATCTGAGGACACCAAATGAGGCAGACACGGCTCGTCTCTTAGCACAAGACGAAGCAAGAGGATTTTCAGGGATGCTTGGAAGCATCGATTGCATGCAATGGAACTGGAAGAACTGTCCGTTTTCTTGGCAAGGGATTTACAAGTCAGGGCACCACGGAAAGTGCAATGTTATACTTGAGGCCGTGGCAGATTATGATCTTTGGATATGGCATGCATATTTCGGCACCGCCGGTGCCGCCAATGACATCAACGTGCTCCACAACTCCAATGTGTTCAAAAAACTTTGTGATGGCCTAACTCCACCATGCAACTATGTGATCAATGGCCATGAGTACGATAAGGGGTACTATCTTGCTGACGGCATCTATCCCACTTGGTCTACATTTGTGAAGACCATCCGCAACCCTCACGGCGAGGCAGATTGTCATTTTGCAAAGAGACAAGAGTCAGTTCGCAAAGATGTGGAGCGGACTTTTGGTGTGCTCCAGGACAGGTTTGCCGTTGTTCGCTACCCTTGTCTTTCATGGTCGCTAGATGAAATGTGTGAGATCATGAATGCTTGTGTTATCATGCACAACATGATCATTGAATACGAGCGTGATACGAGGAAGCAACTGGTCGGCGAAGTGTTTGATTTCCAGGGGCCTATGGCCCATCCACATCCGGGCGTGCCGACACAGTATGCAGAATTCCTTGCCATACATCGAGAAATTTGTAATGGAACAATGCATAAGCAGCTGCACGATGATCTCATGCACCACCTGTGGACCATCAAAGCGACCCAGCCGCCGGCTGTTTGATAGGTCATGGTTTAAACTTGAATTCGTATTTAAACTTTGTATTTCAAATTTAAACTTGTGTTGTAATCTCGAGGGGCATCCATTCCCATCTCCGCAAATCAAAACGCGGGTGCTCTGCCGTCGTAGCTGATGCCCATAAGGTGTTTGTCTAAGTGCAAAAAAATTGGGGGTCAATTTTGGAGGGTGCCGCTGTGGGCGGCCTCCAAATTTCGAGCAGACATGTGTCCGGCACCCCCAAAGGGAGGACAATTAGAGTGTGCCGGACACATATTTGAGGGTGCCGGTGGAGATGCTCTAATGGAAAAATCTTCTTCAGGCGATAGAAAAGGCTTGCCATGCTACATCGACCTGATGGTGAAACTCCCGGCATCCCTATCTCTGCATCAGGATGAAAAGCATTAGCCGTCGCAGCTCGTCCAATCAAAAACCTTTTCAGTTTTCACGTAAGTATATCCTCCACTTTCCGGGCCTTGATGCGGTTTTACTCAATCCTGTCCTGCTTAAAAAAACAGCCGCGAATGAGCACTGAGCAGCCAGCCACATGAACTGGGCGTTAAGCTGGCGACCAGTCGTGAGGCGAGGTGAGGTTGACGGGAGAGGAGGCAAGTGGGCTGCCGCCCGCGCAGCGCAGCCACAAACGCGAGGGGCCGGTGGCCCACCAAGCGGGCGGGACCCTCCACACGCACAACGCACGGCCAAAAAAACCGCGCGCCTCCCGAGGCGCCACCACCCACACACTCCCACCCACCCGGCGCCACACACAGCACGGCAGTCGCGGCCGCGCTACAGACAGAAGCCCGCCCCCCCCCCGACCACCCTCCCACCGGCACCACCACGACGAGGAAGTCAAGCAAGGTTAAGCGCCCGCCGCAGCACGACGCGCTCCGTGTTCCATATGGTATCCGCGAACTCGCCGACGCCGCTGCCGCCGCAATTGGCCGAGGCGGCCGGCGGCCTGTCGGGCGACGACGCCAGCAAGAAGGTGCGGAAGCCGTACACCATCACCAAGTCGCGGGAGAGCTGGACGGAGCAGGAGCACGACAAGTTCCTCGAGGCGCTCCAGCTGTAAGCATAAGCACAACTGGTTGCAACTTGCAACAGAGTTCTCTTCCCCTTCTATGTTTTTTTTTCGACGCAATTGGGATCGCTCTTGCCTCAGAACTTCTACAAAACTCCGTTGTTTCTGTGGTATTCGATCCCACGATTGAATGGCGTTTGATGCGTTACTTAGATCGAGGTGAATTTGTGTGTCCTGGTTGTGCTTCCTGTTATGAAAAGTAGTGGTGTACATAGTTTGCCTTATTTGTTTGTTCAGTTGTTCAGAGTTTGGTAATAGGTCCAGTTTGCAATTCTTCTGAGGTTTTTTTTAGATCAACCGTGCTGCGTTTTGGTAGGCATTTCTTCCTTCAGCTTTTGGATAGAACAGTTTACAGCATAATTTTCTTCGAGACATAAATATACTAGAATTAGCAAACGTTCACGCCACTATGATTTTATATGTACATACTATGTTCTTTTCAGGATGTATAGGTGCAATATCTTGCTTGTATGTCATGTCTGTGAATAATGTGATTTTGTTCCCGATATTCCGACAGTTATTGTGGTTGAAATTCACGCATATGTGGTGACGATTTGATAGTCGATTATAAGATTTGCCTCTTAATGTGACATTAATGTGTAAAACTTGGGTCCTTTTCAGCTTTGATCGTGACTGGAAAAAGATAGAAGCTTTTGTTGGTTCGAAGACCGTCATCCAGGTATTTGAATTAGTTGCAACCAGTTAGAGAAGGCTAAAGTATCAAAAAAAAAGTTAGAGAAGGCTGGTTAATTGAATCCTCTTAGCTTATGGTGTAATGAATCAAGTGAAATTATGCATCACAATTCCTTAAGAATGGAACACCTTAATGGAAATGTCTGCTGCTTTGCAAACAACGGATGGCTCGTCGTTTCCTGAGACTCCATTGCAAACATTGCAGATTGATTTTCATGCAATATCTCTCTGGTTAAAACCGTTCCATTTTGCACCCCCACTTGTTTTTGCAGATAAGGAGCCATGCACAGAAGTATTTTTTGAAGGTTCAGAAAAATGGAACCAGCGAACATGTCCCACCTCCGCGACCAAAGCGTAAAGCTGCTCATCCGTACCCTCAGAAGGCCTCCAAAAATGGTGAGTCCTTGAAGTTAGCTTTAGAAGTAATATTTCTACATTATCACTAGTCCTATGTGCCAAAACAACACCTCCTTTATCAGTGCCTCTTTATACCAAACATTTTCTGAACTATCTTCTCTTGTCGTGCAGAACCTGGATATGCCCTGAAGACAGATCCATCTTCCATGCTTAGGAACTCAGGAATGAATGTGGCGGTTTCTTCATGGACCCACAATTCCATCCCACCAATTATCGCCTCATCTCTGGTGAAAGGTTTGTACTCCAAGGTTCCTCTTCTCTATAAATATTCAAATGTGATCTTCGTCAGTTAATCCTTACCATCTTTCACTCAGAAGATTTAGGTCCTGGATCTATGGATGCAAACATTTTTTGCTCAAGCAGTAGTGAAGGCCCTCCAAGGGCATGGCAACCTGGTGAAACCAATAATCAGATAAATCAAGTGCCATCACTTCGCAGTCAGTACCTCTCGATACTTCTTATATTTATGCACTCCTTTTATTTCCAAGACTAAAAAAATGTTTCTATGCTTCCTACGAATATTTAATTTTACATAGAACACCAGGTTCCTTCTTTAGAATGAAAATAGAATCAAGAAATGCCTACAGCTCATTCTTCCCATAGATTTACTAGTACTGATATTATCCTTCACGACTATTTCCTTTCTTATTCGACCTCTCATTTTCTACTCCTTTACTCTTCTCTTTGAATTTTGATACAGTTATGCCAGATTTCGCTCAAGTATACAGCTTCTTGGGCAGCATTTTCGACCCAAGCACAGAGGGTCATTTGCAGAAACTTAAGGAGATGAATCCAATTGATGTTGAAACGGTATGTGAATCGCTAACATGTTTGGTGTTATATTTATTTTTTATTCATATAGAAGTGAATCATAAGCATAGCTTAGATATGTATAGTTGTAATGTGGTGTTGCACAATTTCTCCTAAAAAATAATTGCTTCTGTCCAATTGAGGGTTAAGATAGTACAAGAATAAATAATGTTCTGCTTTGAAAATTACTATGTAACTATGGGCTTATGCAGCACGCTCTCCTGAGTAAAACATAGAAACAAACTGTATATCCACTTCTAATACTGACATATGTGCCTTTTTTTCTCTAGGCACTGTTGTTGATGAAAAATCTCTCCATCAACTTGACTAGTCCCGATTTTGAAGATCAAGTAAGTGGCTACCCAACATTTCTATAGACTATAGATCATACTTGCACTAAATGGTTCACTGCTTTTACCTAAAAAAAATGGTTCACTGCTTTTTCATGTTGCCAGCAATTATAAGTCAAGCTGTTGTAGTTTTTGTTGAGAACTTTTTGTTGCATACTGCGATGCCTGTTTCTCTTATCAATAGACATTTTTCAGTACATCGAGGTATTCCTAGAAACAGAGCTATTTCATGCATTATATGCCTGTAGTGTTGTATGTTAACAGTTATTATGTTCTATGGTGGTGTCAAGGTAACCAGTTCATGAAATCCCATAAATGCATGTTTGATTAGCAGACAGTCCGTTTCAGATGTTTAACTCCATATTCGGTCAGTAGCTGAAGTTATTTCTTTCAAAGTATAAAGAAGCATCGTAGGATTTCAACAGCATGCTCGTGTCTTCTTTAGCTTGTCTCTTCACACACTGTGCTTTTAGCAGGGTTTGCCCAATTGCCCATGGTTTCTGGTACTGTAAGTACAACTTGCTGCCACTGTGCAGAATGACTGGAATATTTGGGCAGCTATCGTGTGTGTAAAGTCATCATGTTTTTGCAAACTTTCGAAATTATCAGAAATTTGGTATGTACTGATACCCATTTCTTCTCCAAAATAGGAAAAGATCAATACCAAATTTGGTTTGTCTTATAAATAGTTTAGCTTTCAAGGGAGACCGTGTCTTTTTTAGCATGCTGGGCTCACTGAGTAATGTAGCACTGGGAAGTAAGAAGTGATTTGCACCTGTACTCAACTCCGGCATTCAGTATAGTTCCGATAACCTATTCAGAATGTAACTGTATTAATCTGAAAAAGGAACTAACATGTATTATATGCACCTTAATACAGAGGAAGTTGCTGTCTTCGTACAATTCCGCCTCGGACGGGCTTGAGCTAGGGAGCTCCAGAAGCTCACTTCTAGCTGAAAGTGCATTGAGCCTTTTTTGATAGTTCCTGTAAGTCTTGCATATTTTTGTTTCATTTTTTTGTATCCTTTGCACAGTTCACTGAGAACTATATCTCATTATATTTCAGGATTCAAGGCGATTGGTGCTCCCTATAATTTCAGCTCGATCTCTGAATAGGGGGTTTTCTGGAGCACCCATAAAGGTGCTTGCACCATTGTATTTCTAGCTAGCCACAAACCGTAGAATGTATAAGGGTGTAACCATGTACAGTAGGCTTCCATAAGGTGAGATCTGTCTATAGCCTCCTGATGTGTATATAGTTTTGCCCCGAAGCGTTATCTTTCCTCCCCAATACCACGGCCATCTAGGTGCGCAGATGTTGCTTCAGTTAAAGGTTAAAAGTGTTGTTCTTAGTAATAGAAAATGGAAAGGAATTTTTGAGTAATGCTGGTTACTCCCTTTTCCCTCCATTTGAGTTAGATCGGGGATATCATTTTCATTTCTGTTTCGTTATTGTCACTCCCATCCCATGTGATCATGACATAACCATAATACTACATCTGCCTTCTGTTGTGCATTGCTTTCAGTTGAGGTTTATCATAAGCAATTCAGTTGAGGCTATCATAAACGTGACTTAGTTTCCCCATGTAGTTTGTGTTTCTGTTATGCATTGCGTACGTGAAAAGGCTTCCTGCTGGTCGACCGTGCGTTCGGCTATTAAGCTCGAAGCGCGTCGCGTGCAGGCCCCACATGCCTTATCTCCCCTTGTCCTCCCCACCCCATGGTCAAGCTGCATCTTCTCCTGATTCACCGCCATGGATCGTCCTATTCTTGTATTCGAGAACATCTCTTTCGGATAGGCCTCGGCTATGGACCTTCTAAATGGAGAAGCCTTTTAAATGAACCCGCGAAGGAGGCGGCTAGGGTAGGGTGGTGTGGCAAGGCGTCGTCGGCCACAGGCAACTGTTAGGCTTGTGCAAGGTGGCGGTTCTCCTACGGCGATGTTGACTTCTCCTTCCCCCTCCTCCGCGGCGGTGCTCGGTGGATTGCTCGCTGGAGCTACGCTAGGGTTGCGGCGGCGGGAGCCTGGGTGCGGCGTAGGGTTACGGAAATCTTACCGGAAAGGACTCTCCCCCGATTAAATATTGACCCTGCCACCGCTTATCTGGAGAGCCGGATAATTTTTTTTTGGGCCAGCCCATTTTTCGGTATCTGCTCTGGTCAGAAAAATAGTCTAGCCACTATATCGGCTGGAATTTTTTGGGCAGATGGGCTTATTGATATCTGCTAGACAAGTATCTGCGGACCCCAAATTGGTCCCCAAAATGTCTGTGGACAAGTCTGGACGCGTCCTCTGGACACTGTTCGGCCCCGAATATGGTGTGCTATTTTAAATCTTGAAACCAAATGCATGCAAGACATGCATGTCCATCATACAACTAGTTTGAAGTCTAAATAAATAGTTCACATCAACTTATTACAACAATTAATTGCAACTAAACGAATAAAAGTAGATCGAATTCACACATAAAAGTCAAATTATTCGGACTGACATAATACATGCCGCGGCCATCAAGGGTTAGATAATAAGTTGTTCTAGCGAGGGCATCCACCGGTGTCCGGTGGTGACCGCCGCTACAGTACTTGAACGTTAAACCTCGTCAGGTCACCGCGAACCGCATCTCCAACGCTAAGATTCTCGTCTCGCCTAGCAAATAATTCCGGCGCACAAAAAAGAAAGCCGGCCATTCCTCGCGTTCGCAGCCAAGAAAACCCCGAAGCTCGACTCGGCAACTGCGCTATCTCGCCCATCGGAGCGCGACGCCATGGCCTCCGCCTCCTCCTCCTCACTCTTCCTGGCCTCCCCATCTCCACCGCGCCAAGGACCCGCACCCAGGCCACCCCCTTCCCGCTTTTCCCCGCTCGGCCGTCCCTGCGCCTCCGGCAGCAGCCACCGGCGGTCGCGGCCGCGCTCCAGGCGGAGCACCAGCCGGCCGTGGCCGCGGCGCCGAAGCCGCCGGCCCTCCCGTTCCGCGTGGGCCACGGGTTCGACCTCCACCGCCTGGAGCCGGGCCTCCCGCTCATCATCGGCGGCATCAGCATCCCGCACGACCGCGGCTGCGAAGCCCACTCCGACGGTGCGTGATGTTTTTTTGCTGATTATTTGCTTGTGCTTCCGTTCATTAGCTCGTTGCGTTACCGGACATACGGTAATTTGCCTTGTGCAGGCGACGTGCTGCTGCACTGTGTGGTGGACGCGATTCTTGGCGCCCTGGGGCTGCCGGACATCGGGCAGATCTTCCCTGATACTGACCCCGGTGGAAGGGCGCCGAGTCTTCGGTGTTCATGAGGGAAGCTGTGAGTTTCTCAAGTTCACTCCCAATTTCATTCTCTCATAGCAATTTCCCCTGCACTTGCTTCTGAGCATTTTAAGATACTGCATGTAGTTCGATGGTGGGGTGCTTTAATCGAACAAAAATTATATGGTGTGTTTCTTTTCTCGAATGATTCGAATTTCAAACTTGCTGATGATGTAGTTGGAGGTAAAATGCTCAATCAGAACAAAACTTAACTCAGCGTGCTGCTTTTGCTGAATCGTTCTAAATTGCTAATCATATAGGCGTGTCGGCAACTTAGTTTTCGTTCAAGTACTTGAATGAGGTGTAATTCTGAAGTATTGACTGTTACGCTCTAAGTGACTCAACTTGTTCATATCTTAGTTGGAAATAGAACTGTTTTTTCCCTAATGTTGTTCTAGTTGGAGGAACCCGAATTCATCCATTTCCGCAATTCCTAAAAGGATCCTTGTAAACATCGCAGTTCATTACCTGCCGCTTTACTGTTTGACTATTTTCATTCCTGCATCAATACCAGAAGCATCGGGCGTTGCAATCATGTTGTGGCAGCACCTACATACATATGAACTGCTGACTGCAAAATTTGTCTTGGACCTTTGTGCTCTTCCAGAACAAAAAGTACTCCACGCTTAAGAATTTGTCAAGGGATGTACCATGTGCTTAGAATGCTGACTGCATATTTGCTCTTGGACTTTTGGACTTAGTATTCCCATGCTTTAGAATTTAAGCTCATTATGCGCTGCTTTTTCTACATGGTGCCATGAACCACCCTCTTTTCTTCATTTTGGCGTCTAGCAGTATTTTGATCATTTCACCAATGTTATGCAGAATGCTATTCAATTGGAGGGTGATTGTTTCCTGTTTCACACCTGAATTTTGTGTGCATTATTATATCATCGAAGTATTATAGTCTAGAAGATGAGCTCATGAATTGATTTTATCTTGATGCAATTTGGCTTGCCATGTATCCTCTTAACATTTTTTCTTGTTATGCAATTTCAGGTAAAGCTGATGCATCAAGCAGGCTATGAGTTGGGGAACCTTGATGCTACACTGATCTTGCAAAAACCAAAAATTAGTCCTTCAAGGAAACGATTCGATCTAACTTGTGTGACCTACTCGGGGCTGATCCCTCTGTTGTCAATCTCAAGGCCAAGACTCATGAGAAAGTTGACAGTCTTGGGGAAAACAGGAGCATAGCTGCTCATACTGTAGTTCTCCTGATGAGGAAGTAGAATATTGCGAGTATACTACATAATACAGGAATTGAATTGTATTGTAGTGTACAAGAGGTTACTAAACTCGCCCTTATGTAAGTGGTCTAGTCAATATGGAAGCCTCAGGGGAAGAATAATAAAGCTAGGTACAGCGGAAATATTGTATATCCAGCTTGTGTCTCTTTTTGTTGTTCCAAAAACCAATCTCGGTCTTACAGGATGCTAGACGGCAATCATTTTTTTTGGATATTCCTGTTATATTTTCCCACTTGAACCAAATTGACAGGTTATATGTAGATTAGTCGCTATACCAGTATGATCGTGTTATATGTGATCATTTATGAAGTTAACCTGCTTAACAGGTCCGTGGCTCTGCTCATTTGTTAACTCCAGCAGGATTTAAGATTTCCAATTGTTGACTTCATTGAAGGGACACTATGCAAAACACATGGTTTGCATACTTTTGCAACAAATTTATGACATGGAGTATATGTACATAGTTACAAATAAGAATGCTACTTCAGCAGCAACAACAAAACGCTGAATGTACAACTAATATAGCACGGACATACAGTACAAATTTTTGAATAAATTCACATCACTGAACCCTTGCTGCTTTCAGTAAGCATATTAGCATAAAAACTTCATAGCAGCAAGATTTGCCTCTCCATTTCTTCTGGCATATCAGAATGTTGTCCATGAGGACTTTTCCTTTTAAATTAAAGCAACGTTCACTTTATCTTATATTACAACAAAGGTGATCTAGATGCCTACAGCAGGATGACAAAAGATAGGTTGACTTAGCATACCAATTGCAGCGTCCTTTAAATCCCTTACGCATTCAGTTTATATGTACTTTTTTTATATTCACTAATAGTTCTATGCTACACCCAGCACCCCAATTAATAGATATAAAAGGTCATCTTCATAACTCTAGCATAACAAATCAAGCATTTGCCATTAACTAATTCACACTCACTAGACTAAGATGATGCACATCACTAGGTACATCTGCCATGTGCTTGTTCATACTGTGCCATACTGAATATATTTTCTCAGCGTCATGATGCCTTGTATCCGCTGACACAAACTTAAAACCCTCAACCCCTCCTACATCCACAAAACTCCAACCGGTCTCCTTTCTTAAACCGTCTCTCTTCATGTCAGCCCTAATCTTTGCAGAGTCTTTCCATCTCCCAACCGATGCGTAGATATTTGACAAGGAAACTCTCCATATATCACTGTCGGGTTCCAAGACTAGCAATTCTCTAGTAGCCTTTTCTGCAAGATCAACATTCCCATGAAGCTGGCAAGCAGCCAGCAGAGGTCCCCAAATGGATGAGTTGGGAGGAACAGGCATATCTCTGATAAATTCTTCTGCCTCCGTAAATCTCCCAGACCTTCCAAACAGATCCACTACACAAGCATAATGATCCATGCAAGGCTCAATTCCATAGTCCCTTCTCATGCTTTCGAAACACCTGTATCCTTCTGAAATCAAACCAGAGTGACTGCATGCAGATATCACATTCAGAAACGTGATAGCATTGGGAGTATGTGCTCCAACATCCGTCAGCTGGTGGAAATACCTTAGAGCTGAATGACCATCTCCATGTAGCCCATAAGCATTGATCATCGAATTCCAGGAAACAAGGTCCTTAACATCCATCTGCCTGAAGATCTGCTCAGCGGAATCAATTCTTCCTAGCTTTGCATGCATGCTTATAAGAGAATTGCAGATCGAGACATCATTCACAAATCCATGTTTCTCAATGTATCCATGGAGCATCTGCCCTTGCAGCAGCAATCCAGCATTGGAGCATGCCTGAACTACGCTCAGGACAGTGACGAAATCAGGCACAAGCCCACCGCCACCACCACTATGAAGAGTGCTGAAAAGATCTAAGGCTTCATTTAGACGATCACTCTTGGCAAGACATGATATCATGGTGTTCCATGAAACAATATCTTTAACTTTCATGCCTTTAAACACTGAGTGTGCAGCGTCAACTTTCTCAAATCTAGCATACATGCCCATGAGGCAGTTTTCAATGCTGATTCTTGGGAGAGCACTCAATTTAATCAAGTGTGCATGGATTTCTCTCCCACAAAGCAAGGATCCTGAAACTGCACAACCGTAAACAAGCGCGCCAAGAACATCAGCATTAGAGCACGTGTTCCCTCTCCTGACGTACAGATCCTCGAAAAGCAGTGCAGCCTCTTCAATTAAGCCATTCTTCGCATACATCATTATGAGAGAATTGGCCACTGAAACATCGTCCTCAAGCCCAACCGAGCAACAAGAGCGTGCACCGGACTGAAAAATCCCGAGTGGCCCATCAAAGAGCACGCCTGAATAACACTCAACATGGTAACATTGTTGGGAAGGACACCATCTTCCAGCATCATGACGAACACCTTGAGAGCCTCTGCTAGCAACCCATTGAGCACGCACCCTGAGATAACCGCAGTCCAAGAAACAACATCCCTGAAAGCAAATCGGAGAACCAGCCTCCGAGCGCTGACCGCATCCCCTACCTTGGCGTACATATTGATCAACGAGCCAACCACAAACGGGTCGGCGCAGAACCCATTCGTCACAAGGTAGCCATGCACCATCCTCCCCAGCCACTCGTCCTTGGCGAGTCCACAGGCCTGCAGGAGCGCGGCCACGGTGAACTCGTTAGCGCGGACGGCGCCGTCGTCCTCCTCGTGCGCGTCCTGCGCCAGCATGTCCACGAAGGCGCGGAAGGCGTCCAGGGGCGAGCCGAGGCGACAGTGGAGCGAGATGAGGGTGGAGTAAGTGGCGGCGTCACGGCGCAGCATTTCGTCGAGCAGGTGGAGCGCGTGGGGGTGGAGGCCGCATTGGAGGTAGGCGTGCAGGAGGGCGTTGGACGCGGTGAGGGGCTGGGAAGAGTGGAGCTCGCCGGACTTGAGGAGGACGGCGTGGAGCGCCGTGATGAGCGGCGCGTCGCGCCTCCCTGCGGCCCCACGAAGGAGGCCGACGGCGGCGGGAGCGGTGGTGGTGCCGGTACGAGTTGGGGGCGGGGCGAGGAAGGAGTGGAGAGCGAGAGCATCGGAGCTGAGCAGTGAATGGATTACTACGGGGTTGTAGTCAGCATCGGACTGAGCAGAGGGGAAAAGCAAATGACTTGAGTATCTCACCGGCGCCACTCAAAAACGCTACATCAAATTTAAACGATAGGCAAATGACGGAGTAGACTTCACTTTGGAGAGTCCAGACCGAGATGGCACGCTGCTCCATCAAATTTAAACGATAGGCTCGAATTTCATTCTAATTTAAAAACATTTTACAACCAAATTTAAATGAGGTGACCACTTCCCTCACCTGCCGGTGAATCCTCTCCTGACGATGTCAGCAAGGCAGCCTGCTCAGGCATCCAAGGCGGCGGCTCCTACTCCTCCTCTTCGTCTCAAGACGGAAGTGGTGGCGCCTATGCACGTGTGATCATGGTGGCTTAGGTGGTGACGAACAATTTTTAGCGAGGGCGAGATGGGAGCACGGGAGAGGAGTTGACGGTATGACAAACCATTTTAAGAGTAAGGACAATAGTATAGCCGGTTGTTAGCTATAAGATGGTGTCATGTCATCTAATAGCCAACAAGTATAACGGAACTGCCTCACGTACGATCTTTTCCTGTCCGATACATGTACGACTCTACGTGGCTACCTGCCGTTCCCTCAATGCCTCTTACGCTGGGACCACCAATGGCATCGATGCAAGTTTGATGGATGAGTTGATGTGGATCCTACGAACGTCGGACACAAACTACGTACATATAGCATCGCTCCAAGTACAATAGTTGGCTGTAAATATGGACTACTTTATTAAGAGCTGGCCCACCTTACACTCTCAAAGTTGCCTAGGAGCGCGTGCTGCAGCTGGTTCTTATCCTACAGCCCGCTTCTCTTCTCTCTTCTATTCTCTCTCATCGAACTAAGCAAAAACTTAATATTTAAATCCTTACAACCTGACTCTATTGTACTTGCTTTAAAGGAATTTGAAGCTCGGCAGGAAAAAGTGGTGAGGACCAAACCACAAGGTCCGGGTGGATGGGAGACAAGCGCATGGGGGAATGGGCATCGCCCGACTGGGGAGCGGAGTGGTTAGTTGGGAGCCATTATGGGCGTGTTTGGTAGCCCACCGATCCCCAAGCAGGCCTTGCGCATGCAAAATTGACCATTTGGTTGCCTGCCCAACCCACCTTCCTGCATTCGCACAAATCTTAAAGCACGCTGCTCCACGCTGAGGAGGAACGGCCGGTTTGACCATTTTTTCAGGGCCAGGGTGAGGAGAGCCTTCGTGCCTCTGGCCTGCACAAGATCCCATGTGGGCGGGATGCCTTAGGGAGGTTAGGTACGTTCCCCTCACCTCCTCATCTCTTCCTTTGTAGTGTTCCTATAATCCCTTCTAATACACGTAAATATACTTCGATTCGAAATATTTTGAACACGAGATATGTTCGTACTGATGAGTAGGTTCCATTCAGGCGATCGATATCGAGTTTCGTAGAATCTAGCTTCTTGATTTTGGACCAAAGTTTGCACCAATTTTGGATGAATTTTGTCAAATTCGACGCACTCGGTCGACCGTTGGAAATTTCCTTTGATGTGTAGATTCATATCATCGTTCTGAACAACTTTCGTGTTGTAAGTTTTCTATTTCGACAGTCATATACGAGCAGATCTTGTACTTAACTTTGTAGGTGTTTAGACTGCACTATTGTACAGTGTGTTCTTCAACCTCCGTCGCCGCCTTTCGCCGCCATGAACTGCACAGTCACGGCAGTACCTGCTGCGCTTGTCGCCGTCATGAACTGCACTGTCACAACAATAGCTATTGCGATTCAACCTCCATCGTCGCCGTTCGGCATGAACCGGTCACAGGAGGTAAGATTCACCGTGTAGACTAGGAGGTGAGAGTATGCAACCAAACACAAAATACGAAATAAATATGCAAAAAAAATAAAACGATATGCAGGTAACAAAAGGGCTGCACAACATGTCTCAGGCCACGTTTTTCGGAAGCCAGGCCCAAGTGAGGAGACCAAAAACGATGCGAGTAAAAAAAAGGACTTAAAACAACGCTGGTCCTACGTGGTAGGCAGCGGCCAAGCCGGTCCCGAAGCTAGAGCACAAACAAGGGGGTTGTCAATTTTTTTCCGCTGCCGCTGGGGGGAGTAAATGGCACTGGCGGTCACACAACTCGTCCGCTATGTGCACTTAAGTCACACAACTGGAGAACGTGATTTTTTGGTCACACAACTGGACTTTTGGTGCACGCAGGTCACAAACCCCACATGTCAGTCCGTTTTTCCGTTGCAGGAGTGCTGACGTGGACACGTAATTTTGTAGAAAACCCCCTGTATTTTTGGACATTTCACAAAAACCCCCAAAAATATAGGGGGTTTTCTGCACAATTACGTGTCCACATCAACACTCCTGCAACAGAAAACGGACTGACATGTGGGGTTTGTGACATGCGTGCACCAAAAATCCAGTTGTGTGACCAAAAAATCATGTTCTCCAGTTGTGTGACTTAAGTGCACATAGCGGACGAGTTGTGTTACCGCCAGTGCCATTTACTCCGCTGGGGGCGCATTTTCATGTAGACACCATTGAGCGAATGGGATGCCTATGGGGACGCGACCCGTTGCCGCAGCTTCTGGTGATATATCAGACTCATAAACTCACACAACGCCTACTACAAAATACATATGCCACAACATAAGGGCCTTGATATTATGCTGCTCAACTGCAATGCCTTGCGGCATGATTTTAAGCATAATTGCAGAAAGCCAAGGGAGCGCACCAACTTTGAACACAGAAGATGCACCATTGCATCCGAACATCTTATAGCTGATTCACTTCCATTTGTCAATATTAAAAGGACAAACAAACCTGTGTATAGGTCGATATCTGCAAGTCGATTGATGAGTGAGATCTACCTTAACCTAGAGGTGCACAGTTTCTTACAGTTCCCCGTACACATATATGTCCAGATGCAATGTATCAAATCAAATCCCTGCTAGCATCCATATATTGACACGGTTCAAAACCTCCACGGCTTTCAAGTATGATGATATCAGCTCAGTCGTCCTCCATTAGTTCTCTTTCTTGCTATCCAGATCTTCAAGAGCAGAGAGTCGTTCAACAAGGGGTGGATGGGAGTAGTGATATGCTGAATACCACGGATCTGTGTTCATTGCAGATAAGTTCTCTTCCTGAAATTTTCAAGAATATATAAAGTTAATTAACTCAAATCTTTGTACGGCAATACTTCCACAGCATGTGTATATCATTAACATAGATGAACAATTAATAGTACTCAAACAAGAAAGTTCACGAGAAGAGAGACAAGGATGCTAGTAGTTTCTCAAACAAATCCAGCAACGGATGTGGGAGAAAACAGAAAACAAGTGGCTTGATGGACCATCAATTATGGTCAGATCTTGACGGTGTCTATGTCCAGTCGACAAATAACACAGTACTTCCATGGTCAACTATAAAACCACAGAGTAAATAAGAAGGGCCTTCAGGCTTCAAATAATTACCTGTAGTTTAACAAGGGCTCCCCTGAGCTCAGGAGCATATCCAAGGTTCTTGGCAAAAGCATCAGCCTGGACATCAAAATCGGATTAGGTATGTGCAACCAAATGTTTCATATCTGGCAATGCAGAAAAACTGAGACAAGAAGAAGAATGAACCTGAAATTCAAATGCTCTGCTGACAAGGTTGAGGCAAAAACTCAGAAGGTGTTGGACAGGAATGATGGTGTGCTGTAAGGAAAACAATGTGTGTCAATCAAATAGCAGTGACTACAATGCTTGAAAGACAACTGAGGTTCAATTCATTTCAGGAAGATAGTGTTGCTAGGGCAGAACTTATCAACATATCTACAGGCAATAAACTATTAGCACAATAATACTTACAAAAATACATGAGCATAACATACCATAAAAATGATCAGTCCAATTATCACGGGCTGATCGTCGAAGCCAAAACTTTGAAAGAGATCTTTGGAATTCCTTACTAGAGTGTATCCTCCGAATTGCAAAAATGTAAGGAGCTGCAAGCAGAAAATAAGGTGAAGAAAATAATTTGAACATCAAAACAATGCTTGAGACGTTAGTTTTCTTTTGAAACAAAACAAATTTTAAATAGGTTTTCAGCAACTAATGCAATGGCGACACGAACTGATATTGTGATGCATTATCACACCAATTCTACCAGTAACACTAGAACACTGCACCATGAAGATGCCTACAACGACATTCATGCTTAATGGTTTTCAGTGTCCTTTGGTGCTTATTTACGGATGAAAACTGATTTCCTTCTAATTTAAGCTAGGAATTATTTTGTTAAATATTCCTCCATCTAATTAACTTCCCTCGTAAGTATAATCTAAGTAGCTACTCATTAGTCATTACTCATCACATCACATCCACTATAAGGATTAGCACCACCTACAAGGGTCTTCATCAGAAGAAGTATGTTCCACTTTGTGCAAACTAAACAAGATACTTCGCTAGAAATAGTACTGCTTGAATTTTAATCAGATTTTTACAGTAGATGTGTCTATAAGCTGCTTGGAATTTGTAGACGCACTTCCCGATCAATTCCTCCGACCAAGGTTAATTGTTTCCTACCTCCTAATCCAGTAATCATAAGCCAGCTGATGCAGCGTTATAAGGTCCTTCCGTGAAAAACAACAGCACAAGTCCTTTCAGGAACAAACAGAAGACTTCGGGGCTAAACCAAACTTTTAGGGCAGGTTCACTGGATGACTACCATATCTTTAGGTAGTGTTTGGTTGCTTGGATGAAGTTGAATAGGAGATGGGCATCCAGCTTTTAGAAACCATCCTTTTTGTTTTGGTTCGTTGGAGAGACAAACAGCATGAGAATGTCGCGATTGGGCAGATTGATGTTGTCCATCCATCACTGGTGTTCTGGGTTTGTAAATTTGGCGATGTTTTTCATTGCAACTGCATTTTTGTATAGGACCAGCATATGTGTTGTTTACGTTGCGTACATGGACAAAATAGCACTGCATTCAAAATAGCACTGCATTCTCATATTGTTTGTAAGGCTTGACCTTTTGAACGTTAGCATCATTGAGAAGTTGGCAGGAGTTAATACGCAACACTCAGCTCCTGTCCAACATTTATTTTTGGCAGATGACTAATGTTTTGCACAAACTTATCCATACATAAGCACTCAAAAGTTATCACAATCCACCCCTCGTCACTCCAAGGCTCCAATCAAACACAATTCTGGCATCCACACCTATCACTCACATCAAACATACAATTAGCTCACCATTCACCAATTCAATCAACCTAACCCAACACAGAGTTGACTTGCCCCACTCGTACCAACCTAGATGGCCATCTCCCATCCAACTTCTTGCATGTAACCAAATGCTACTTAGGTACCTACTATGCAAATGCTAATGCAACAAAACTAAATTAGTGATTGGAATTAGTGATCTGGGTGATAAAATACCTGGACAGCCACAAAGGAATATGTAGTGTGATTGAGTTTCCAGTGCCCAAGCTCATGTGCAAGAACAGAAACTACCTCATTACTGGTACACTGAAACAAACGCAACAAAGTTAAGTACTCAAATTCATGCAAAATTGCAACAACAAAAAATGAACCAAAGGTACAAAAACCGTGATTTGTTTGAACCTGCTGAATCAATGTGTCATAAAGAACAATGCGCTTATTCTTGAAAAATCCATACATGTAAGCCTGGAAGAGATTAAAAGTTGAAATCATATTCGAGAAGTATCAATAACTAGTTAGCAATGACACTAACTCCGAAAGTACAGAATCTAACATACATTACTGTGACTTGATCTGGTTGACCCATCCACCACAAAAAGCTTTTTCAAAGGAAACTTGAGGGAATCTGCTAACTTCTCTATTTTCTCCCTGAGTGAACCTTCAGGAAGCTGTTAAAATCAGCAATAATTATAGTTCAGTTTTACCATGAAGTTAATATGCAGATGCAGCTTCATTGCCTAAATCATTCTCACACAAAAACATATTGAACGACGCAAATACAAGGATGCAGCACAGCAAGAAAGATACTCACAGGAGTGAATTTGTTGAACAGAGGAGCGATCATGATGGGGTAAATTGTCATCATCAGGAGAGCTAGCGCAAACATAAAACCCCAGAGATATATTGCTAGGTAAGGACCTCCATTCTGAAGCAATAGAGGTAAAAAACGATTAATCAAGTATTCAGGTGACTCAGTTCGATAACATATGACTTGTGATTCCAAAATCCAAAAAGGATTGAAAGGCAGATTTTATAAAGATGTTTGTTAGCATAATAATTAAGAATGGAGGGTGACACAACAGAAAAAAAATGAGGTACCTGTACTATAACGATGATAGCAGCCACAATTGGCGGTGCCAGTAAGATGGATAGAAAAATTCCCTTGATCATGTCCCTAATGAAGAGCCATATTGTTTGCTGAGGAAGGGTCAAAGCAAGAGAAATATCAGCATTAATACAAAATTATTATGTGCTACCAAGCACCGAATATCGGCACGAGTTTGTATGTACGGGCATACGTACATACTCCTTAATCCCTCTAAGTTCACAAAAAAGAGCGAATTTGAAAAACATAGACATACCTTGTTAAAACCATGTCGAGTCTCGATAACAAATGTTGAATACAGAGAGAATGGTAAGTCCGTGATCTGTATTGCATCAAGTATGTATTAGGCTATCACATGTACATAAGAAGTTGCATCACCATGAGAGAAAACATGGCTATGACTATAAGCACAGGCCAACATTACTGTTCAGGTGTTTCAGAAGCATTCAAAAAGAAAATGCTGATTAATCAACCTTACAGCTAAAGAATTAGAACTCTTGATGCATGCAAATATGAAGAAAATAGATGCATCTCATGTTATAAATCATAAGTTAACCCAACTAAAGAAAATGTTGAAATAAATAAGGGCTAGTAGTCTCTAATAAAAGCATAAATCTTTTCCACTGCAGTCCATTAAACATAGCTATTTTAGAATTGAAAACTGTGCTGGAGAGGAGTCACAAGTATCTCCGCAGGACCAAAAGCAGCACACAGAAAGGCACAGCAAGGAGTTTATAGGTGTCACAATGTTATGAAATTAAGTCCTGAATTATACACACCTTCCTACAACAGCTAGCATCATAGATGATCAAACATTTGGTGCTTGAGAGCTAAAGCCAAACAGTCAAGAGACTATTGAGGCAATATTAATATAACTGAATATAAAAGGGGGAAAACTAATTAACACATATGGCATTCTAAAGGAGGCAAATAGATTGATGATACCTGTGACCAAACCATGACACCTGCTAAGAACGCAAGGGTATGTATTATCTCATTCTCTGCATTGAGGCCAACATTGGTTGCTAACTCTCCAGATTGCTTTAAAAGGAAGAGGGTAGTTAGAACCAGACTCTTGCACAGAAAGGGTAATCAAAGCAAGTTGAAGACTTTCTTTTACCTTCCAAAACCAAGGAAGAACTTTATAGTAGAGTATTGTTATATCGAATACTATAGTGACACCCTCACGTACAAAATTGAAATTACTACAAGAGGAAGTATACCTGTCAGTACAGTCACTCTAAAAAAGATACAGACAAGACTATATTGGAATACAGCTAATGAAATCAGTAGTCAGAAATGATTTATAAGCAAAGTATGGTTGCAAGAACTTAATAGAGTATTTTAAGCACCTTTTGTCGAGGCTATAAGCTCTTGCCTGCTCAAACTTTTCATTACTAATTACTCCTGCCAGGGATTTTGGCAACGTTGGCAATTTAAGGGCTCTATGCTGACGGATGTTAAGATACGTCTCAAATATGTAATTGAGAATCATAAAGCCTGCAGAAGGGACATACAATGAGACAAGCATACCAGTAGTAAACAATAGACACAGTAACTAATAATGATGACAAGAAGATTAAAAATACAAATCTTTATTTCGTACAGATGAGCTGTTGAAAATATGTGGACCAACCTATGCTAACACTATTCTAAGAAAGCTGACATTTTTTCGAGTGAAGTGCCATCACCTCCTATTACTTGTACTTAATTCAGAAAATATTTGATTCATTTGGTGCTAGTAAGTGATCATAAAGTTTACACAATATTCCATCTTGTAAAGTAACACTATAACAGAGGTTGAGAACATAAACAAGTTCATGCACAGGTTGATAACAACCACCCATCTCGGTCAGTTGATCCTAAATGACTTACAAGGTCACAAGGCAGCTTGCCGCTCATCTGACCTATAGTACTTACAGAAGGCCGTTCACTGTATTCCCAAGAAGAAACACTTACGCCAATTTTGATTTTGCGGATGCTCCTGCCATTCTCAATACTCTGCACTATGAGATAACCCAATCTACCCAACACCACAGATCACTGCTCCCGATTAACATCAAAAGGCGAGGCTTTATCACTGGATTAAGTCATTAAGATCACTCGGCTACGCTAGAGAAATCAAACTACCCAGCAGCCCACCACGCTGCCACACTCAAACGGCTCCACGGCACGGGCAAATCCAGCAGCGGAAAAACACCCGAACCCCCACTTAACCCCTAGGGTTTACACGCGGATCCCGCGCCAATCAAAATCCCATACGCCCCACGGATCGAGCAAGCAAACGAGCGAGAACCACACGGAATGGGCAGCGGAGGGAGGCGGAATCTTACAAAGGACGGCCTCCAGGTAGGGCAGCGCCATTGGAGCCGGAGGCGGTGGGGGGATCGAGGGGCGAAGGCTGCTTGTGTTTGGAGCGAGGTTCCGATGCGGAGGGGTCGGGCATAAGACGAGGGAACAGTAGAAACCGGAGGCGAGGGCGGCGTGATGCGGAAAAGGGTAGGATGCCTCGGTTGCCCGGAGTTGGGGAAGGGAACTAGGAAAGGTATAAATATGGCGTCTTCGGGCTGCACTCACACGCCGGAACTTGGGGAAAAACTGCTTGACGGCCAGCAAGCAGGAGCGGCTTCATGTGGCCGTCAGGCCGTCTCGCCTCAACCAACTTTTCTGTTAGACCATCTCCAAATAAACCAGGTTAATTTGCAGAGAGGCGTTTTGACTCTATTAAATAAAATTAATAACATATTAAAACATTTTCAAAAATTCTGAATATTTTTTGTGAGGAACATATAAATGTTTTTTAAATATGTGTCAAGTTTCATAATGAAATATCATGTGTGGTGCTATGTGCAAAAATAACAAAATCAGTGCTCTAGAAAATTTGTTTTTGAAATTCTATTTTGGCCACGGATTTGTCTTTTTTGTACATAATATACTAAATCTCATTTCGCCACGAAACTTGACACGTATGTTGCACATTGGTATGTCTTCACCTCCAATTTTTTCAGAATTTTTAAAATATTTTACTATTTTTAAAATTTTGTTTAATATAATAGAAGCATATGAGCTCGGGAGACAATGTGTATTTCTGACTAATTTGACTATATATTCATGAACACGTCCGGATATATTCACGGATAGGGTCGACAAACCCTTAAATGTCCTCTACGGCAACCACGCCCCTAACATTTGAGCCCTCAAATAAATAGGACACCATGCAACGTGGATAGATACCAAACTAGGTACTACGTTATACATAGCAAACGAAATTATGTATAGTGCTACTCGTCGGAGGTAATTATTATGTTCGCGCTGGAGCCGTCAACCTCGTGGTCCTTAGTGGCGAACCCATCTGCTTGTCCTCATCCTCGTCGTCCTCCTCATGTATATCGTCCTCATCGGAGGAGAAGTCCTAGTACTCACCGCGAATGGCGTGGTTGCTCGGCGATGACGGCTCGGTCCACGGCTTTGTCCACGAGTTGCCGCAATGCGCTCCGCCTCCAGGTGGGAGAGGTACTCAGTCTCCATAGCGATGTGGAAATCCTCCTGCGCCTCGTCGAGGGACATAGGCACATATGAGCCTACGACGTGAGCGACACGCCCACGTATGCGACCGTACATGGGGATTCATCGTCCCTCTCGTGGACGCACATCTCCGCCTTGAGTCCGCACGACGCTCCAGGGTCAGCTACTTGTACCACGTGACCTTCCGACAAGGCATGGTGGCGACACTGGTGGATACGGATGGGAACAACGCTGCGCAATGGGGAGGGGAGGAAGTGAGCGGTTACGATTTGGTTGGCAGGGTAAATATAGCTAGGGAGGGACTCCTTGCGCGGAGCATCGGCCGGTGAGCATGAATGGGGATCTGGTTGAGTAACCATTTTCTGTCCTGGACCGTGTCCAGGTTGTTTGTCTCTATGTATAACGCAGAAGGGGGGGGGGGGGGTCGATTGATGCTCTTATAGCTTTTAGTTTTGTTTCTGTCGACATTGTTGCTGATGATATGTTAGTAGCTTCAGGTAGGTAGATGTAGACATGTACCATTGGTGTTTGAACTTATTAGCGATTTTTCTTTTAGTAGAGCTTCCTTTTGTAAACTAACCATTTTTAGTGAACTCAAAAACGACAAAAACAAAGCAATAAAGCGGATGTGCTAAGGCGAAACGGCTTTCGATTCACCACTTTTGTCATCAAAGTGCCTATGGTACCCGTTCATATTTTGGTTTCCCCTTTCCCGAAGCCCATGTTTTTTGTTCTCTCTTTTACCCCTCGGCTGCTTTCATAATCAACCATGTGGCGGTACAAATTACAAGGAGGCCCTTTTACAACGCTTGCCCTAATGAACCTAGAATTTGAAGATAAGGCCTCCAGTCTTACAAACACACCCCTAATACAAAAAGTAAAAAAGTAATCAGGTACAGGGCAACACCACCACCAGTCGCCGGCGATCTCCAGGTGTGAGTAGCACCGAAATCCGAGAGTGAAAAGCTCGGCGTCTCTCCTCCGGCGAAGCACCGCTGCCACCGACCAGCACAAGGTCGCCGGGGACAAACCACTTGGCAACCAGGCGCCGTCGAGCTCCGGGACAGGGCCAGAAGAGCCTCCACCATGGAGGCAGAAACAGGGCCGCCATGCGGGCCATAGATCGCGACGGCAGTCAAGGCCGCCGCGTGAGTCGCACAAAGATGCAGCAGGAACGGCCTCCCCAGCCCAGTAGTCACCGAGCGCCTCCCCCCAACTCCCTCGCCACCGAGGCCGGCCAAGAAGGAGGAAGAAGTCTGAAACTCACCAAGAAGGAGGCCACAGCGCTTGATGAAGAAGCTAGCTCCGAGCGGCCCCTGCTTCGGCTTCCACCATGGAAGCCTGCCGGAGACGCGTAGCAGCAGCCGTCCCGCGCCGCGCTCGAACGCCAAGACAAACCAGCTCCAGATGACCCGTGGGGCAGCAAATCGCCTCGCTCCATCCATCCTTCCACCACCACGGCGACGAAGACGAATAGAACCAGAGCAGCACCCCACCGAACTGGAAAGCTTCAACCAATCGGTCCTCTCCTTCTCAGCCACCATGGCCAAGGACCAACGGGGACAGAGAGAGTCGCGGCTTACCAGCTCCAAATTATTCCAGCAAGAAAAAGGGAAGGACATGGGAGCGGGGAGAGCCGGAGCAACACCTCGCCATGGAATCAGCTGGGAGGCGCCGACACAAAGAGCACCAACCCCCTTTCCCCTACCTTCCGCCCCGCCGGCAAGCAGCCGAGGAAGAGAAGCTCGAGGGGAGGCGTCGGCGAATCTGGAGCCGCCCACCTCTTTATTCGCTGGGGAAGAACTAGCAAAGGAAAAACCTACCACTACAAGAAGCCAGACCCCTCTCACTCTCCTCGCCGGCCACCATGGCCGCCGGCGACGAGGGAGAGAGAGGCCGGCGGTGGATCTAGGGGAGAGAGGCTCAAGGAGAGCAGCCGCCACAGGGGGACCGAGAGGCGTTCCCCCGAAGCCCATGTAGAGGCGCATACGGTTGTTTTTTGATAGATTTTAACTCATCTTCTCTCAACTTAATCTACTTTATTCACCCCCGTGCGTGTAAAGCTCATTTTTTTCCCATCACGTATTAGAAAATCAACATCAAAAGCATCCAAATATTATGTCATGTAAGCAAAGCTTCAATGCTCTTAGAGAATTTACCAAACACGTACTCGCTCCGTTCCAAATTAATTGACTTCCATTTGTCCACATGTGGATGTATCTAGACATGTTACGCGTATAGATACATCCATGTGTGGACAAATGGAAGTCAATTAATTGACTTCCATTTGTCCAAATATTATGTCATGTAAGCAAAGCTTCAATGCTCTTAGAGAATTTACCAAACACGTACTCGCTCCGTTCCAAATTAATTGACTTCTATTTGTCCACACATGGATCTATCTAGATCCATGTGTGGACAAATAGAAGTCAATTAATTTGGAACGGAGGGAGTACGTTGCATGCATGAAAGAGCACCCTACTGCAAACACACTCAAGCTGGGTGTGACTCTAGTCAGTAAGCATACAAAGACAAATCAAGCTGGGTGTGACTAGTCAGCTAGCATGGCCGGAACTTTAAGAGCCGAGGATGAAAAACTGGGAAGCATTCATGGTTTTGTCCAGATATTCAGTCTCTAATCACAAATACACAAGTCTGTGAGCAAAACATAATCTGAAAATGACGGCAACACATGAAAATCACACACACAAATGTGCAAATATCTACTGGTGTGTCCATCTTGGACGGGCCTTCATGACGTCTCCTTCTTTGGCATCTGGTTCAGAGTTTTTCGAGCTGTTGGATCATGATTAAGTACGACAACAAAAACAACTGCAGGCTATTTTGAACAAAGTCGGCGACAAAGGAAAAATCAGCAAACGATGATATCACAGTTGTGTTAGATAGAAAAATATAACCAAAGATTACACAAATAATGTCAAAGAGGCCATGGGCAACCTTCTTAAAGAATCATCAGCTAAGGATGATTCTGATGGGGATTCAGCACACTTGAATATGATCAATACACGATGAAATTAATGTATAACTTTAGCACAATGTGTGTATTAACTCACGGATTGTTTCTCGTGTCGAAATTAATCATGCGTAATCTTGCAACACAGTGTATGTTAAAGATAAATGTTCACGAAATATTAAACAATGTTCGTAGGGTTTAAAAAAATGTTTGTGTAGTTCAAAAATATTGTTCACGATGTTTTATAACAGAGAGAAAATTGTGCATGCACTTTGAAATAACATAATTGTTCACGATATCAAAGATATTATTGTACCACACAATGAAAAAAAATGTTCATGCCCAAACCGCACACGTTATGCATGTGAGCCTTGTGGTTGGTCCTTTGCAGTAGCGGCTGAAGGGAATCGTGTACAGAAAACAAAAAAATTCCTAACAACGATAACCTAAATAGCCAGAATCTATTACTATGCAGATATAAAGTAACGGAGGGAACGGTATTCATACCTTTGAAGACCGTAAGCGTCGACGATCAAAAGATCTGTTTCGATGACGACGCATGATGAAGATGTGCGGCGCCGACCTCAAGGTCGTGTAGTCGTACTCGCGCCTAGTGCCGCACGTGCAGCCCCTCGTAGCTCTACACACGTTCAGTGTAGACGACCCCCGGGCTCCGATCCAGCGAAGCAGCGGAAGTTGGAGACTTGGACCGAAGACCCGACAGCACGGCGGTGTGCGTATGGTGGAGAAAACCTCAACCCGTGTGTCGGGATATTCTCCCCGAGTAACCACAAGACAAGGGAATCTTCCGTGCACACCCTTGAGCCAGCGTCGGCTCCGGGTTGCCCGCCTCGCTGGCGCCTCGGATCCCTTTCGTAGACAGCCAATGACTAAAGGACAAGGGGGCGTAGGCCTGGCTCTGTTCCGCGCCCCCAAAGTCAAAGATGACGTCGGCCCCCGTGGGCCGTACGGCGTGCCCTGCGATGGACATGACAGGGAGCACAGGCCATCATCACGCACGCTGGCACGACCTCCCACCATGGCCACGTCCTCACCGGCGGCCTGTCTCCGCTACCCGACGCCGGGTAGCCGCCTCTGTAACCGGCTGCTCTGCCTATATAAGGAGAGTCGGATCCCTCATAGCAAGGGTTGGATCCTAGTTCACCCCAGAGACTCACCTCATCTTCTAGCAGGAAGAGAACACTCGATACAGCTCGAGGAGCACCATTGTAACACCTTGTGACCACGATATACCACAGCTAGGCAGGAGTAGGGGTGTTACCTCCTCACGAGGGCCCCGAACCTGGGTACGTCTCGGTGTTCACCTTGCTCGTATCCGATCTCGTGCACACGCCATCGCACGCCACCTGAGTCCCCACGCAAGAAGTCACTCCCAGTGACATATGCCGTGCACGATACCACGACATTTGGCGCCCACCGTGGGGCCTAGCGCGGCGACCGGAGTCACGTTCTGCACGGGACCCCTCACCGCTTCCGGCCAGCGCGTCGCGTCAGGCCTCATCCTGACGCTCGGCGCCTTCGACTGCATCATGGACAACGCCGCCTGCTTCGCGACGACCCTCCCACAGGCGGAGGCTCCATCGTCCACTTCGGCAGCCATCGCGTCTACATCGACGTCGTGCCAAGTGAGTATCCCGACACCGTACTTCCCTGTCCGGACACTTTGTCCGTCTGCTCCGACTCCAGCGACGAGTCCCGTGCCTACGCGGAGGTCTTTACCACCGGCGTCGACCACGACACGGACATGCACGCCACGCGCCGCGAGCATGGAAGCACGTCTTCCACGGCGGAGGACGGCTCGCTCCAAGCAACCATCGATGCGCTCCGCACGCCCCTCAACATCAACAGCAACCCGGTCGTCGCAGCCTCGGAGCTGGACGCGCAGCGCCTCGTCGACGGCGCCGTCGAGGTCGCCAACACCAAACGCCGCCTCGCCGCCAGGATGCGCGAGTACGACTCCGCCCACAACATCACCCCGGCCAGCGACCACCCTAGTCGGTTGGAGGAGATCCGCCGCAAGGGAGGTGCGCTCGGCGCCCGGCTGGACGAGGACCCCATCCGGCCGAGCTTCGTCATGCCCGTCTACGACAGCCCCGCCAAAAACATGCGCGCGGCTGATGGCCCTTCACGTAGTTACCCCACAATGGTGCCAGAAAATAGTTGCTAGCCCTTCGCGTGGTACCTGCGTGAAAAGTAAATGGGTTAGGTTGAGACTCCAAGTGCAGAGTGTATGTAGTAGTGGAAGACAGTTTTCCCCACGAGGGGTGACTCGAGGGTTTAATATCGAACTCTCGGGGAACCAGTATTTCAGGTGTTATCTCCTTATCCTTCTCTTGAGAACCTGCAACAAAATAAATTGTTTTGTGCCCTCAACCTCACCAAGTGGTTGTCAAGCACAAGGTGTGAGAATGATAATAAAATAAATATGCAAACAGTAGTAAATATGCAATGATGGTAAAATAAATATGCAATGATGGTGGAAAATGATAAATGATATTTTTGGGTTTTTTTATGATGAATGCAAGATGTAAAAGTGTTTTTGTATTTTCGGATTTAATAATGGCAGCAAACAAAAGTGGTGATAAAAGTGTTGGAAAGGTGTTTCTTATGATTAAAAATGGACCGGGGTTCATGGTTTCACAAATGCACTCTCTCTTGATAACGTGGTAGACAATGGAACACTAAAATTAACATGTAAGATGGCAAGACATGGTTTGACAAGTTATTAATAATATGGGCATCACGTCCTAACATAGAGATCTCAAGTATAAGTTGTTCTCTCTCTTATGCTCCACCAAGATGCGAACTAAATCATAACACCTTAGTAATTAAGATAAATCAGAGCATAGCAATAAGTTCAATGACATGAAGTTAAAATAAGAACATGCTAGATCTAGTCATGGAGTAGTGGCCAAGGTCACATCCACTCTCCGGTAGCATGGTATTTTTGTTTATCCCTAGTGAGGCAACAAAGTAAGGTAGAAAACCCAAGTGGATCGCAGAACTATCTGTCACGTTCACTGCACTAGCCACCCCCCGTTACTCCAACTAATGCACACGTTCCCCCTCACATGCTCTCATAAACATGCTTGATCATGACAAGTAAATAAGAACGGGGTACATAATATGCATCTACTTTCATAACTGAAACAAAACCATTGCAATCTCAAACATGTATTAACTCATAATAAAGATCCACCACAAAGGAATTACATAGATGACCGTAATCATGTTCAGCAGCTCATACGGTACTAATTAGTGAAGCTCATAGAGAGGAGAGATACATAAGTTACTTCCACAAACCCATAGTCCAGGGGTGGACTACTCCCTCTTCATCATGGTGTCGGTGGAGATGTTGTTGGAGGGGAAGGAGACCACACCGGCAGCGCCCCGCCGGAGTTTTCCCCCTCCAATCTTCAGCTCCAGGTCTCTGTTTCGTGGTTTCTGTGTTTCGGCGGCGCTCTTTCGCGAAAGCCCTGGGGGTCTATATATAGTCGTTTTTAGGTCAAGACGAAGCTTCGGGAAGAAAGATCGACGGCAGCGGAGGCCCGAGGGCCATGGTGGGTCCCACGCGGTCAGGGAATCTGGCCGCGTGGGCCCACCCTTTCGGCCTTCTGGTCTCCGTTTCTTCGATTCCTTTGCGCCTACGTTTCGTTCCTTCCAAAAAAGTGATCCCCGTAAAATCAGGTCATTTGGACGTCGTTTGGTCCCTGAAACATAAAATATAGAAAAAGGGGTTTTCTGACAGCGCAGGGTTAATTCCAGAAAAATGGGGAAGTTGTTAATTATCCCCAAAACTCAATATAAATCATGAATATAACCCTTATATGATGCAAATAACATGTAATAAAATGTAAAGTTCATGTATGCATTTTACATGCATCAACATCCCCAAGCTTAACCCATGCTCGTCCCGAGTATGAAGGTGATAAAACTAACATGGACTTTGCATTTTAATACTATCAATGGATATCAAAGGTGATTACTATTGCTACATAGAGTCAAATGATTCATTCTTCAAAGGAATAACAATATGCAAGATAAATTATGAAGTGATATCAAATACTCAATGTAAAGATGTTCAATGATAAATTCACAAAGTGTAACATAGAAGAAAGTACTATGGACCAAATGTATGCATAATGAAAAGTAAAAACATCCTATGGTGGTCATAGAGTACTTCTTATGAAAACTGAATATAAAAGGTGGACACTTTGGATAGATAAATAAGTAGAGGTAAAGCATGAATAAGTTTCATCTAACTTCCAAACACTTCTACTTAAGTTAATGCTTGCAATGTGGTAGTCATTGGTGTGGAGCTCTCATTACCCCTATCATAGCATCTTGAATGATTAATGTTTAAAGTGAAAGCAAATATGAGTGGTGTGCTTGACAATGTATTGGTTGAATGTCTCATGTCCCTTGAATACAAGTACCTACACCATGTGTTACTCACTTTGGTCCACAAAGTAAATTCAAATAAAGGTCATTGCAAGTAATAATAGTATCATCAAGAACTGCACTGGGGTACCTCTTGCCCCTTGACATGAACAAGCCCATGTCAAAACAACAAGACAAACAGACAATGAACAATCTCAGCACTCTTTTATTTACTATGGGTATAGCTTTTTATTATGAGGTGCATCACTGAATGAACATTATGGTTATGCTGTAAATTTCCACCATGAATGATGCATGGCTTAGATTAGCGGCCCAGGCATTTCTCTAACCATTTATACAAACTCTTTGAACTTACTAAGTATCCACATTCATTTCACCCATGATAGGCATCCATAAACAAAAGTACATGACATCAACTAAATATAAATAAGTGCAATGTTGAAAGCTTGCCATGTGACAGCACATATGGGCTAACTCCCAACCAAAACATTGTCAAGCCCACAACTTCATAATTTTAATCACAATGGTTCATGCTTATTAAATGCAATAAAAGTAAATTGTGCATCAAGTTCGTGAGAGCTTTTAACCAATTTTTCCCATGACAATCAATAACATAAGCATTTAAATTCAGAAATGTAGATAACACAATATAACATGATAAACATACTTGGAATAGCATAAAGCTAATAGGTAGATATGGTGGACTCACTGGAAAAACTTTGGTTGAAGGTGTTGGGAAACAAGCTTTTTACTTGTTGTAATTTTTGGGCTAGCAATAGGGAGAAAGTTGACCATCTAAATGCATGCATAAGTGTCCATAGAACTAATCAATCCATGTTAAACCAAGTAAAGTTAAAATTCAACATCTAAACATGGTAAAAGATAGCTCTTGACAACACACTTGCAAATTAACATTCATTCAAAGCACATGAATTATGCAACTATATGTATCTTTTAAAATCAACTCAAACATCCCTATCCCAATATATTTAATAGCATCCAACATAATTCAACCCAAACTTCCAGTAGCTCTCTCATATATAAATGATAGTGGTGGTCTTATTAACAAACCGAAATAACAAAAGCAAAAAAAAACAGACGCTCCAAGTTTATACGATAAAGTGCTTTGATCGAAAAACAGAAGTTAGACGTGTGCAAACCGAGAGTGTGTTGGTCTAGTGGGGTTGTCTTGACATCCCCAAGCTTATGGTCTTCACCATCCTTGGATAGCTCTTGGTGCAGCTCCTCTAATCCCTGTGAAAAAACTTCAAAACACCGTTTCTCCCATTTCTTTTCTGTGGGGTGATATTAGTAGTGATAAACAAATAGGTTCCTTGCTGCATAAAATCCTTAGGCAAAAATTCATATGAATGTCCAGAGAGTATATAATGTTGTATGCCTACTCATAAACTCAATTGAATCAAAAAGATTCAAGCAAAAAGCTCAAAGAATGCATCAAACAATATCAAGACAGAATCTGTCCAGAAAAACAGCAGCAGCAAAACGCATTTTTCTACCCTACTTAAACTCGTCAGAAAAATCTGCAAAAAATCACGTATGCAGAGGATGAAAAGTTGAAGCTACAGTTCAAATTACAGCTCAATCGGAGTTACAGATAAAAAATGAAAAATCAAACCGTGCACAGACTTCGTGCAGGCAGAAAACTCTCCGAAAATGAATAGCAACTTTTCAAACCCAAAATAGGTAAAACTTGGTTCTTTATTAAAAATCCCAGAAACAAAACTAACAAACTACTCTCTTGTTACAGCAAGAGGACTCAAAGAAAATCTCAAACAAAAACAACCGGGTTGCCTCCCGTAAAGCGCTTTCTTTATAGCCATATAGCTAGGCTTACTTACTTGATAATCAAAGGGGACGTAGCTCATGAGGGAGCTTGAACCTTGGTGTGTCCCTCTTCCTTGGGAAGTGTTCCATGCTCTTCTTGTGTGGAAACTGAAACTTCACATTCCCTTCCTTTGAATCAATAATGGCACCTGTAGTACGAAGAAAAGGTCTTCCCAAAATAATAGGACTAGAGGTTTTATTCCCCATGTCCATGATTAGAAAATCAACAGGCACAAAAGTCATGTGTAACTCTACCATAACATCACTTACTTTTCCTAGAGCATGTCTAATGGAATCATCAGCAAGTGCAAGTTCAATAGAGCATTTCTCAATATTTTTAAGTTCAAGGACTTCATATAGTTCTTTAGATAATATAGAGACACTAGATCCTAGATCTAAAATGGCATGGTGTGTCTCTTTTCCAATGGTTACTAGTACCTTAGGGATCCAGATATCCCCAAGCTTAGGTGGTATCATAGCTTCTTGATTGTACCTAGCAATCTTTTCTTTTAAGACATGATTAGCAATATAGGAACCAAAACCAGCCTGGTTAATATTAACAGAAGGATCACTTGCAAATTTTTGTAAGATAGAAATTAATTCATGCAAGCTACACTTCTCTAAATCAACAAATGGTTCCTTAACTTCACTAAGCATTTTAACTTCCTCAACTTTTTTATCTCTATTATATAGATTAAATAATTCATAACGGTCATCAAACACATCTTCAGGTACTTGAGCTTTTTCTAAACTTTCTTTAATTTTTACTTCCAATATCAAGCCATCAAGTAGAATGTAAGCATCAGCAATAGTAGTATTTATGAAAGAACCCTTACATTCATTGTCTAAAAAGAGTTTAGAAGTTTCAGACAATCCTTTATAAAATATGTGCATGAGCATCCAATCTCTAATACCATGTTCCATTCCATAAGCTATACCTCTAAACCTTTCCCAAGTTTTAACCAAGGTTTCTTCCTTATTTTGTTTAAAGGTGATAACTATTTCTCTATATTATAAACCATGGCTGAAAAACAAAACCTCTCAATGAATGCAGCTTTCAAATTAAACCAATTGCTAAAATTCCCAGGTGGCCATTTTAATATCCAATCTAGAGCTTTTCCAGCCAAGGAATAAGGAAAAAGCTTTACTTTGATCACATTAGCATTGGCATGAATCAGGTTTAATTCTTTGCATCTTTCATTAAATTTACTAAGATGTTGAAGAGCATCTTCTTTCGGTTTCCCAGAAAAACGATTTTCAAAAATCAATTTAGTGACATTAGGATCTATCTCAAATTCTTTAACAGGGAAATTCCTATCTTGAGGAAAATTCTTAACACTAAATGGCCAAAAAGTTCTTTTCTCCATTGAGCAAGTTTTTATATGTTTTTAATTTTTTATGCAAAACTGAAAGTAAAATGACACTAATGCAACTCGAAATAACAAATGCAACACAAAAATGCAAAACTGAATATAAATATGCAAACCGAAATATAAAGATGATATGCAAGACAAGAACAAAACAAAATAAAATGATTGTAGGTAAAGATGGATAAGATGATGCTCACGTAGGTGCAACCTCCCCAAGCTTAGGTTGTTACACAAGTTGGTGATGAAGTTGACTTGATGTGAGTGATCCTTGGATAAACCTTTCAGCTATGGTTCCCCGGCAACGGCGCCAGAAAACGTCTTGATGGCCCTTCACGTAGTTACCCCACAACGGCGCCAGAAAACAGTTGCTAGCCCTTCGCGTGGTACCTGCGTGAAAAGTAAATGGGTTAGGTTGAGACTCCAAGTGCAGAGTGTATGTAGTAGTGGAAGACAGTTTTCCCCACGAGGGGTGACTCGAGGGTTTAATATCGAACTCTCGGGGAACCAGTATTTCAGGTGTTATCTCCTTATCCTTCTCTTGAGAACCTGCAACAAAATAAATTGTTTTGTGCCCTCAACCTCACCAAGTGGTTGTCAAGCACAAGGTGTGAGAATGATAATAAAATAAATATGCAAACAGTAGTAAATATGCAATGATGGTAAAATAAATATGCAATGATGGTACAATGATAAATGATATTTTTGGGTTTTTTTATGAATGCAAGATGTAAAAGTGTTTTTGTATTTTCGGATTTAATAATGGCAGCAAACAAAAGTGGTGATAAAAGTGTTGGAAAGGTGTTTCTTATGATTAAAAATGGACCGGGGTTCATGGTTTCACAAATGCACTCTCTCTTGATAACGTGGTAGACAATGGAACACTAAAATTAACATGAAGATGGCAAGACATGGTTTGACAAGTTATTAATAATATGGGCATCACGTCCTAACATAGAGATCTCAAGTATAAGTTGTTCTCTCTCTTATGCTCCACCAAGATGCGAACTAAATCATAACACCTTAGTAATTAAGATAAATCAGAGCATAGCAATAAGTTCAATGACATGAAGTTAAAATAAGAACATGCTAGATCTAGTCATGGAGTAGTGGCCAAGGTCACATCCACTCTCCGGTAGCATGGTATTTTTGTTTATCCCTAGTGAGGCAACAAAGTAAGGTAGAAAACCCAAGTGGATCGCAGAACTATCTGTCACGTTCACTGCACTAGCCACCCCCGTTACTCCAACTAATGCACACGTTCCCCCTCACATGCTCTCATAAACATGCTTGATCATGACAAGTAAATAAGAACGGGGTACATAATATGCATCTACTTTCATAACTGAAACAAAACCATTGCAATCTCAAACATGTATTAACTCATAATAAAGATCCACCACAAAGGAATTACATAGATGACCGTAATCATGTTCAGCAGCTCATACGGTACTAATTAGTGAAGCTCATAGAGAGGAGAGATACATAAGTTACTTCCACAAACCCATAGTCCAGGGTGGACTACTCCCTCTTCATCATGGTGTCGGTGGAGATGTTGTTGGAGGGGAAGGAGACCACACCGGCAGCGCCCCGCCGGAGTTTTCCCCCTCCAATCTTCAGCTCCAGGTCTCTGTTTCGTGGTTTCTGTGTTTCGGCGGCGCTCTCTTTCGCGAAAGCCCTGGGGGGTCTATATATAGTCGTTTTTAGGTCAAGACGAAGCTTCGGGAAGAAGATCGACGGCAGCGGAGGCCCGAGGGCCATTTGGTGGGTCCCACGCGGTCAGGGAATCTGGCCGCGTGGGCCCACCCTTTCGGCCTTCTGGTCTCCGTTTCTTCGATTCCTTTGCGCCTACGTTTCGTTCCTTCCAAAAAAGTGATCCCCGTAAAATTCAGGTCATTTGACGTGTTTGGTCGCCTGAAACGTAAAAATATAGAAAAAGGGGTTTTCTGACAGTGCAGGGTTAATTCCAGAAAAATGGGGAATTGTTAATTATCCCCAAAACTCAATATAAATCATGAATATAACCCTTATATGATGCAAATAACATGGAATAACATGTAATAAAATGTAAAGTTCATGTATGCATTTTACATGCATCAGCGGCCGAAGCTGCCTCGCGCGAGCTCGATAACCTCCAGGGCGACGAGCTGGCCGCCCAGTGCTTGCGACTCCAGCAGCTCCTCGGCGCCGCTAACCGGATGCAGGCCGCGTCAGACGCTGACGCAACCCCCTACCCGAAGGCCAGCAAGTCCAGAGGGGCCTCCTCGCTAGCCGGCAACAAGCAGCAAGCCTCCGGCGGACCTGAGAAAAGCGTCAACTGGGCAAGGAAAACACCGCCCCGACGAGCAGGATCACACCCATGACGCTGGTGGACGGCGGGAGGACGACCGAGAAACCAGTGATCGCACCCGTCACGCCGGCACCCGACGAGATGACGATCGGGACCGCTGCAGAGCGCGGAACGGGAAAGGGAAGGCCAACCCTGAGCCGACTCGGGCTGGCGGCAAGGCACCCGTCGGTAGCCGGCTAGGCCCTCTGGGGCCGGAACCCAATATCGACGCGCGCAGCCGCATCAACAAGGTGACCACCCTCGCGCGCCATCGAAGACGAGGACTGCCATGGTCACGACTGCTTTGGACCCCACATCCGGAAGGAGCCATTCCCGCCTCGCTTCTACCTCCCCCGGGAGACGCCCAAGTACAACGGCTCCGCCAAGCCGGAAGATTGGCTGTTAGACTACCTCACTGCGGTCGGCATAGCCGGTGGCAACATGCGGGTGGCCGTGCGCTATGTTCCACTCATGCTGGTGGGCACGGCTCGCACCTGGCTGAACAGCCTGCCGGATGGCAGCATCAACACCTGGCTGGACTTCCAGGAAGTCTTCGTCGGAAACTTCAACAGCACCTACAAGCGCCCGGGTCGCCCGCGCCACTTGCAGCTCTGCACCCAGAAAGAAAAGGAGTCTGACCGCGACTACCTCACCCGCTGGTCCGAGCTGCGCAACTCCTGTGAGGGCATCGACGAGCGCGAGGCCATCCGTTACTTCACCGACGGCTGCCGCGGCGACACCATGCTCAAAGCACAAGCTCCTGCGGGCGGAGCCGGACAACATGGCCTACCTCCTGGACATCGCCGAGAAGTATGCCATGGCCGATTCCGCCTTGAAGGCGCCAGTCCGGCTATCCGACCCTACCAGGTCAGCTCCTGGCGAGGCAAAGAAAAAAGATCCGCCTCGAGACCACGATGAGGCTGGCTCCTCCAGGCGATACGCGGACAGCCGGTGCGACGACCGCAACAAGAGGAAGGGCCTGTACTCGGAAAACCACCGCGACTCCCAGTACGTCGCTCTTGGCGAGGAAGGCCGCGCTCGCCCAGACGGGGATCGCATAAGGGAAAGCCGCCCGTGGCAGAAAAACCGCTACACCCTCGACAGCATGCTCGACATGCCCTGCAAGTACCACAGCCTTGACCGCAGCCCGGCAAACCACACTACCCGGCAGTGCAGCTGGACTGGTCGAATCGCCCACGGCGAGGGCCTGCCCGCAGCCCCTCCCCGCGCGCTAGCTGACGGTAACCGCGAAAACAACCGCGACCGCAGCGACGGCGACCGCCGGGCACCCGACAAACAACGTCGGACTCCGCCTCACCGGTCCCCGGCTCGTCAACCCGACAACCGCTGAGCTTTCCCCAACCGGGACGCTGCCTATGTCATCTACACTAGCGAACGTGATGACAAGCGTGCCAGGCGACAGCGCCATGCGGAGGTGCATGCCACCGCCCCTCCCGTCCCCCAGTACATGACCTGGTCGGAGAAGCCCATCACCTGGGGACGCGAGGACCATCCGGAGGTCATTCCGCGTCCGGGCAGCTACGCGCTGCTCCTGGACCCAATCATCCTCACAGACAGCACCGCTGTCACGTTCTCCCGCGTCCTCATCGACGGCGGCAGCAGCATCAACATTCTCTACCGCGACACGGCGGAGAAGCTAGGCATCAGCCTGGACCACCTGCAACCCAGCTCGACGACCTTCATGGCATAGTACCGGGACTCTCGTGCTCCCCGACGGGCCAAATCAAGCTTGATGTCATCTTCGGCACGTAGGAAAACTACCGCCGCGAGCCGATCTGGTTCGAGGTGGTGGGCCACCAGAGCGCGTACCACGCGATACTCGGGCGCCCCGCCCTCGCCAAATTCATGGCTGTCCCCCACTATGCCTACCTGAAGATGAAGATGCCAGGCAAAAAGGGCATCATCACCGTCGTGGGTGCCTACCGGCTCTCTCTGAGTCGCGCGTCAGCTGGAGCAAAAATGGCGGACGCCATCCTCTTAGCAGAGGAGCTGAAGGAAATCAAGCGCAAGGTCGCTGGCGATCCGATACCGGCTCTGGACGCCAAGAAGCCGGCGAATGAGTCCATCTTCGAGGCCGCCAAGGATACCAGGAAGGTCCTCCTCGACCGGACCGACCCCACCAAGTTTGTGCTCGTCGGGTCGAGCCTCGACAGCAAATAGGAAGGCGAGCTCGTCGACTTCCTCCGTGAGAATCGGGACATCTTCGCATGGTCTCCAAAGGACATGCCGGGTGTGCCGAGGGAGTTCGCCGAGCACTCGCTCCATGTGAAACCGGGCACGAAGCCGGTACGACAAACCCTCCGCCGCTTCGCGGAGGAAAGGAGAAAAGCTATCGGGGAAGAGGTAGCCCGGCTGCTGGAAGCCGGGTTCATCATGGAAGTGTTCCACCCTGAGTGGCTAGCCAACCCGGTAATGGTGTTGAAGAAAAATGATACTTGGCGCATGTGTATCGATTACACCAGCCTGAACAAGGCTTGCCCCAAGGATCCCTTCGCCCTGCCTCGGATCGATCAAGTTATCGACTCCACAGCCGGCTGCGAGCTGCTCTCTTTCCTCGATGCCTACTCCGGCTACCACCAGATCAAGCTGAACCCGGAGGACTACCTAAAAACGTCCTTCATCACCCCGTACGGTGCCTTCTGCTACGTCACCATGTCGTTTGGCCTGAAAAACGCGGGGGCCACCTACCAACGGTGCATGCAGAAGTGCCTGAACAGCCAGATCGGCCGCAATGTGTACGCATACGTGGACGCATCATCGTCAAGACCAAGGAGCGGGGCACCCTCCTTGGCGATCTCGAGGAGACGTTCGCCAACCTCCGCCGCTTCCAGATGAAGCTGAACCCGGAGAAGTGTGTTCGAGGAATCGAGGTCAACCCGGACAAGATCTCCGCCATCGAGCGCATGCACCGGCCTCGGAACCTATGAGACGTGCAGAAGTTTGTCGGCTGCCTGGCCTCCCTCGGCCGGTTTGTCAGTCGGCTACCGGAGAAGGCCCTCCCGTTGTACTGCCTCCTCAAGCGGGCAGGCGGTTTCCACTGGAACGACGAAGCCGACGCCGCCTTCATTGGCCTCAAGAAAGCCCTGTCGACTGCGCCCTTCCTCGCTCCCCCATTGCCCAAGGAGCCGATTATGATGTACATCGCCGCCACTAACCGGGTGGTCAGCGTTGTCCTTGTGGTGGAGCGCATGGAGAAGGGCAAGACGCAGCTCGTGCAGCGTCCCGTGTATTACCTCAGCGAGGTGCTTTCGAGATCCAAGCAAAATTACCCTCACTACCAGAAGATGGCTTACGGCGTGTACCTCGCCGCCAAGAAACTCAAGCACTACTTCAGGAGCACCCCATCACGGTGGTGAGCTCTTCTCCTCTCTCGGAGATCATTGGCAGCAAGGATGCCACCGGCCGGATCGCCAAGTGGGCCGTCGTCTTGGCGGCTCACCACATCCTCTACGAGCCAAGGGTGGCCATCAAAACCCAGTTCCTTGCCGATTTTTTCGTCGACTGGGCGGAGACGCAGTACCTGCCACCGGCTCCGACTCCTCGCACGGGCTAATGCACTTCGACGGCTCCAAGATGCGCGGGGGCTTAGGAGCCGGCATCGTCCTCTCTTCTCCGAAAGGCGACAAGCTGGAGTACGTCTTGCAGATCCACTTCACCGCCTCCAACAACGTCACCGAGTACGAGGCGCTCGCCCATGGACTCCGGCTCGCCAAAAGCATGAACATCCGCCGGATCATGTGCTTCGGGGACTCGGACCTCGTTGTGCAGCAGGTGGCGGGTAACTGGGACGCCAAAGACGCAAACATGGCCTCCTACCGCTTCTTCGTCCAGCAGCTCTCCGGCTGCTTCGAAGGATGTGAGTTCCATCACATCCCACGCGCAAACAACGAGGCGGCCGACACCCTGGCGCGCATAGGCTCCACTCGGCAGACCATCCCGCCGGGCATCTCCCTCGAGCACCTGCGCAAGCCATCCATCATACCGTCACCCAACTCCGAGTCCATCTACCTGCCGGATCTCGGACCCCCGACCTCCACTGTGGCTACCGGCTCCGCGGACCCGGGAGACATGATCGTCGACTCGGGGGCTGGGAACCCGACGCCGCCCTCCGGCTCCACGGACCCGGGGGCTGAGGACTGGACGACAGACGATGTTTTCGCCGTCCAGGAAGTGCCATCCTGGGCGCAGCCTTTCCTCACCTACATCGTCAAGGGCGAGCTGCCAGAGGAGGTCCTGGCAAGGCAAGTCGTGCGCCGGTGCAAGGCCTACACCATCATCAACGGCGAGCTATACAAGCGCAGCGTCTCCGGCGTGTTCCAACGCTGCGTACAGCGGGAGGACGGCTGTGACCTCCTCAAGGACATCCACCAAGGCGAGTGCGGTCACCACGCGTCATCACGGGCCATCGTGGCCAAAGCGCTCCGCCACGGCTTCTTCTGGCCCACCGCGCTGGCTGACGCGGAGGAGCTTGTCCGCAAGTGCAAGGGCTGCCAGCTCTTCCGAGCACAGCAGCATCAGCCAGCGTCGGCTCTGAAGACCATACCTATCACTTGGCCGTTCGCTGTCTGGGGACTCGACATGGTCGGTCCTTTCCGGAAGGCGCGAGGCGGGCTAACTCATCTCCTGGTGGCGGTGGATAAGTTCAGCAAGTGGATCGAGGTGAAACCCATCCAAACCCTCGACGGCTACAACACCATCGCCTTCTTCGAGGACATCATCAGCCGGTACGGGTACCCGCACACATCATCACCGACAACGGCAGAAACTTCGCCAAGGGCGTCTTCGCGCTACTGTGGCCGCAGAGGCATCCGCCTCGACCTCGCCGCCGTCTCGCACCCGGAAACCAATGGACAGGTCGAGAGGACGAACGGCCTGATCCTCTCCGGCATCCGGCCCCGGCTAGAGGAACCACTACACCGAGCTCCCGGGTGCTGGCTCGACGAGCTGCCCTCCGTGGTCTGGAGCCTGCGCACGACGCCCAACCGGTCGACCGGCTACACCCCGTTCTTCCTCGTGTACGGCGCCGAGGCGGTCTGCCAGTCGACATCGAGTACGACGCGCCGCGAGTGGTCCTATACACGGAGGCGGAAGCGAAAGAGGCACGAGAAGAAGGAGTCGACCTCCTAGAAGAAGCACGTGAGCTGGTGCTGTCAAGATCAGCCATCTACCAGCAGAGCCTGCGCCGGTACCAAGCCGTCGCATGAAGCCGATCGCATTTCGCGAAGGAGACCTCGTCCTCGGTGGATCCAAGACAGAAAAGGCATGCACAAGCTATCCCCGCCATGGGAGGGTCCTTTCATCATAAGCGAGGTCCTGCACAACGACGCTTACTACCTCGTCGACGCGAGAAAACCAAGAAAAAACAAGAAAGACAAGTCAGGCTTGGAGTCGGAGAGGCCGTGGAACGCCGCCCTCCTCCGTCCCTTCTACACCTAGGTGTAAGATGTACGTACCCTTGTATCCAAATCATAAATAAGAGCAGGCAGTCCCAAGCTATACTCGGGGGCTGGCCTTTTTGTACCTATTTCAATTTGCATACCTCTTCCCTCTCTTGGCCGGCCTCCCGGGCTCGTAACCCGGGGGCTCGCCGGTCGCCTGCGGTTCATTTCTTCCCAAAATGGGTTAGTAACGTGCACAAGCACCAGAGGCCCACTCTTCGGTTCAGCCGCAGAACCGCAACCCGGCAGTACGGCTGGCAAGAGCAAAAGCCCGAGGTCGCTTACACGTGAAAAAACCATAAGGAAGGAGCGGCTGCCGGCACACGCGAAGCGCCCAAAACCAGTTGTTTAGGCCTAAGTATTGTGCCATGCGCGTTCCGGCACCTCTTCGGTTCCGGCTGCGAACCGCAACCCGGCCAGCCGACAAGAGCCTGCGCCTGGACGGCTAGCCGCACGAGAAAAAAGGTCGACACACTTGGAAAAGGGCGAGTCGTTTTCTTCCACTTGCATGAACCTGGCGTCTCCTCTACTCGCATGATTTTTTTTACTGCAAGTGCTCACGTTTGCCCCTACTTATGAGTTTCACGCACACTGGAGCCCGGTCCCGGCCAGCCGGTACCCGGCACCGGACCCAGCTCCCTCGCCGCCAGCCGCAAGAGACTCGGGGGCTGGGGACGGAAAGAACCAAGACACAGAAGGAAAAAAGAGACAAGATAAAGTTCCGACCCGGCCTCCCTACGGCACGCCGACCTGAAACTCGGGGGCTGGGGGATGCCCGTTCGGCATCAAGACGAAGGAAAAAACTCACAAGAAAGAAGCAAGACAGATAAAGGAGTCAGAAGCTCCGCTTCAAGGTTCACAAGTACGACGGGCAACAAAAGCAAAGGGGTTCCTTAAAAACAAATACACCCGGCATCCCGGGGATCAAGCTCAAGCCGCCGGCTCGGGGGTGTTCGTCGCTCTGGGGTCGTCCCCGGCCGTCGTCGGCTCCCGACCCGACTCGGGGTCCTCGTCGCCTCCGAGGTTGCCTGCTCCGGTCCGATGCTCTGCTCCACGGCGATCTCCTTCTCCACTTCCGGCTCCAGGGGCACGATGTCCCCAAAGTCCACCATCCGCATGATGCGGCTGGCGGCAAGCGCGACGCCCGGCTCCTTGCGCAGCCTGGAAGTCGGCGCCCTCCCGGAGGCCGGAGGTAAGCCTCTTCGCCGTGACGTGCTTGTACCAGGAGAGCACCACCGCTATTGTCATCTCCGACCCCCCGCAGCCGCGTATCCTGGAAGGTGTCCAGAGCCTTGGGCACGTCGTGGAGTTGGGCTGCGACATCAGCAGCGGTGTCAGCTCCACCTTGCGGCCACAGCGTGCTGTAGACGTCGGCGCTGATCTTGTGGAACCGCTCCGCCAACTCACCAAGTGTGGCGACCCGCTCCTCGGTAGTCCCCTCGGGCGCTTCTTCGCCGATGTCAGAGTAGAAGCCTAAGAAACCAGAAGAAAGGGATCAAAACCAAGAAGAAGAAGCACGAAGAAAACATCAGAGGACAGAAACTTACAAGCGACGGCTTCGTCAACCCGGGACAGCTCCCCCTCCAGCTCCCTCTGGCGGTCTTCGAGAAGCTTGACAGCTTGCTTGTGCTCCCGCGCTGCTCCTTGTCCTTCTGCTTCAAGAGCTCGAGGGCCGACACCCGCTCGGCAAGCATGTCGGTGGCCTCACCCTTCTCCTTCTTCGCCGTCTCCAGCTGCTGCTCCAGCGAGTTCTTCCACCCGACGAGCTTGTCGTACTCCTCCTCGCGGATAGCATCGGTCTGCTTCCGCTGCTCGCCTCGGTCGCCAGCCGGTCCGCCAGGTTGGCGCGCTCGCGGAGCGCCTTCGTCGCCTCCTCGTGCTCCCGAACCTTGGCCGCGACCGCCTCCGCCGTCGAGCCTACACAGGGAAGTTCGCGTCAGCCCCGGCACGGGATAAAAAAGGAGAAGATAGGCGAGGCAGACGCTTACTCTGATGGCTCTCGAGTTGCTGCCTGAGCAGCCGCACCTCATCCTCCAGCTGCTGGTTCCGCCTCAGCGGCTCCCGCAGCGCGTTCTGAAAAAAGGGGAGAAATATAAGTCAGAACCTCTCGGTAACCCGACTCCGGCTCCAGGTACCACAGCCGCGAAGAACTCACCTCGACCGACTCCCGGATCATTCCGATCCCGGCCAGCGCCGGCCTTGAGGTTCTTCTCCATCTCACTGACGACCGCAACCGCGCCGCCAGCTCGCACTGCTGCTCCAACCTGATCGCTTTGGCGGCCGGCCTCCACCAGCTGCTCCACCTCCTCCATATCCGCGGCCGCATCGACCCGCGCCTGGTCGCTGGTCGGCCCCACGCCCAGCAAGAACTCCAGCTGCGGGGCCGGCTCCGGCTGGGGGATCGGCTCGGCTGCAGAACCGGCTCCGACTGCGGGACCACCGCCTCCGTCATCACGGCATCGACCCGTGCGCCCGCCGCGCGGGAGTAGTGCCCGCCTGGACGGCCGCGTCGAACACCACGACCTGCATCTCCGCCTGGGAGGTGGATGGGGCGGCCGCGCTGCCGTCTCCGCCTTGGGCCTCGTGCGCCACCCGGGCGAAGTCACCCGGCTGGGGCGTCGGGGCTCGAGGCGCGGCCGATTCCACCTCGCCCTCGCCAACGTTGCTGGGCAGCGGGAACGCTCCCGGCATCGTGCTATCGTCAAGCACGGACTCCATGGCCCTGCAGGAGTTAATTGCCATAAGGAGAAAACAGGAACGAGCAAGGGGTCACCCCACAAACACCTGCGAAGAAACTTACCCGGGAGCCACCAGGCGGACCGGTCGCCGCGGCGGTCTGGAGTAGATGGGCTTCGACCTCTTGGCGGGCGGCGGCGGCCCTCGGCTCGTCGCCCCGGAGGCCCTCGCTCGCTTGGACGCCGCAGCGCCGCCGGAGGAGGGATCTCTTCGACGTCGGAGTCCTCACGACGTTGCGCTTCCCGTCGTCACTCTTGTCCTCCGGCCAGTCGCGTATGTCGCCTCGGGGACCCGACCGACCGGAAGCCGCCCCCGAGGCCTCGGCCTGACTTTCCTCCTCCTCAACGTCGGCCGCCGGGTGCGCCCTGACGCCCACGTCAGCCTCGTCGTCATCGTCGTCTTGGGGCTGGTTCTCCCCAGCCCCCTCGGCGGGGTCGCCCAGATTGGCGGCAAACTCTGGGCCGTTCGGGCCATCCTCAGCCATCTGACACACGAACAACTGCGGAAACAAAAAAACACAGCAAGGGTCAAAGATGCCCAATGACACCAGGGCCGAACGGCAAGATAGAGCAAGGGAACGCTTACCCGAGGAGGACGGTTCACGCGACAGAACGGCTTAAGGCCCCAGACCCATCCTTTCTCTACCGTCAGTTTGGTGACGGTGATCAGCCAGCGGCCAGCGCTTCGAACGGGAGCTCGTTCTGCGACATGCGCGTCGGGTCCACGTTCCCGTCGAGGAAGCACATCTTGTGCTGCCGCGACTGCAGCGGCATCACCCGGTGCGCTATCCAGAAGAGCACCAGGTCCGAGACGTGAGCCCGTCACGAAGCAGGATCTTCATCCGCCCCACCAACTCGGAGCCCTCCGGGTGGGTGGCGCCCCGCGGCGCACCCCAGTTCTCCTTGTCCGGCGCCCCGGGCACGTACGGCGCCAGGCCGATGTGGTCGACGTCCGTCTTGTTCTTCACATAGAAGTAACTCCGATGCCACTTCCGCACGGAGTCCGAGATTGAAAGCTTGAGGAGGATGGCCGGTGTCCGGCACGCCACCATCGCGGCCCCGTAAGTAGCGAGGCGCCCCTCACCGGCTGCCCCTTGAGGTAGAAGAGGGTCCTGAAGAACCCGATGCTGGGCAGGACCCCCAGGTACGCCTCGCAGAGCGTGATGAATAGGAAAGCATCAAGATGGCGTTGGCGCCAAGGTGATGCATCTGGATGCCGAAGAAGTCGAGGAAGCCTCGCAGGAATGGGCTAATGGGGAGCCCGAACCCACGCTCGATGTGCTGCAAAAAACGACGCGTTCGCCGCCCCGGGGCGGGCGAAACCTCGTCCGACGGTGGAACGCGCCACTCCACGAGCTCCTTCGGCGGCAAGTAGCCCTCGCGCTGATAGCGCTTCAGCTCGCTCCGCGTCGCCGTTGAGCCTATCCAGTCACCCTTCAGCACCATCGCCAATGAAGGATCAATGGTGGCGTCGGTGGGTTTCGAGTGTCTTGTTCCAATGGTGGATGCGGGGAGGGCGATGAACTCAAGGAAGAAGAAGAAGAAGGGGAACAGAGGCAATGCATAGTAAAATCCACCCCTTCCCACGGCGGTGAATATTTAAAGGGGGGGGGGAACGGTAACTGACGCACTACTCTGCCACGTGTCCTGCGATCACGACTCCTCATCATCGCGCGTGGGCAGTAACGGCAGGCACGATCTCCACCACCTGACGGTTGCCGCACGCGATCCCGCGTGTGGGCAGTTGCCACAAAGAATCCCGCCCCGGAAATTGAGGAGTCGCCCTGCGCCTGGCCGCGCGCAAAGTGGCCCACGTCATCCCTGACGCCAGCAGCGGACAACTCAGCGCGCCTCGCCGCCGCAGGCCGGGGCTCCCGCTAGCCAGAATTCCCGCCAGACGGAATTTCTTCCCCTCGCAACCGCTTCGTCAACGCCAGAAAAAAACCGCAAGGACTCTATTAGCTCCTGAAGGCTTCTAGCCGTGTCGGCTTCTAAACCTCCAAGAGCTCGGGGGCTACTGTCGGGGATATTCTCCCCGAGTAACCACAAGACAAGGGAATCTTCCGTGCACACCCTCCGAGCCGGCATCGGCTCCGGGTTGCCCGCCTCGCTGGCCGCCTCGCTGGCGCCTCGGATCCCTTTCGTAGACAGCCAAGGACTAAAGGACAAGGGGGGCGTAGGCCTGGCTCTGTTCCGCGCCCCCGAGTCAAAGATGACGTCGGCCCCCGTGGGCCGTATGGCGTGCCCTGCGATGGACAAGACAGGGAGCACAAGCCATCATCACGCACGCTGGAACAGCCTCCCACCATGGGCACGTCCTCACCGGCGGCTTGTCTCCGCTACTCGACGCCTCTGTAACCGGCTGCTCTGCCTATATAAGGAGTGTCGGATCCCTCATAGCAAGGGTTGGATCCCAGTTCACCCCAGAGACTCACCTCATCTCCTAGCAGGAAGAGAACACTCGATACAGCTCGAGGAGCACCATTGTAACACCTTGTGACCACGATATACCACAGCTAGGCAGGAGTAGGGGTGTTACCTCCTCACGAGGGCCCCGAACCTGGGTACGTCTCGGTGTTCACCTTGCTCGTATCCAATCCCGTGCACACGCCGTCGCATGCCACCTGAGTCCCCACGCAAGAAGTCACTCCCAGTGACATATGCCGTGCACGATACCACGACACCGTGCGTAGCTCCAATTGCAGAGTCACGTCTAAACGGATGAGAGAGAGAGAGAGAATTGGACGCATTTTCCAAAGGCAATGGGCACCACTGTATAAAGGAGGAGGAGGGGTGTCACCCTTGGTGGCTAAGCCATGTGGGATTATTCCCACATGATGCGGCCGGCCAAGGGTGGTGCGCCGGCCCTGGTGGGCCCCATTCGGCCCAGCCAGGCTGGCTGCCCCTGTCCTTTGGTGCGGTTCCCCCCCTTATGGGCCTTCTCCTCCGGAGTTGGCCCATTTAAGGTTGGGCTGCTTTTAAAATTTGAATTAAATTAAAACAAAAATATATTTAATCATTAATTAATATTAAATACATATATATAATTTATTCCAGTTCCGAAAACCATTTCGTCGCCCTCCGAACTCCATCGGATATGTCCCGAAACCATTCTGGAACCCTTCTCTATTTTCTCTTCGATATCCAATTTTATTTAAACTGTCGTCTACCCTTAAGTGTGCCACCCTACGGTTCGGGATCACTCCAGACATGATCGAGACATTTCTCCGATCAATGACTAACAACGGGATCTGGAAACCCATGATAGTCCATGTGCGTCCACGAATATCTTTGTCGTCTGAACCTTAAAATGTCAAGTCCCATACCTTTTGCCTGGCGATACTTAGTTTGTCCGAGACTCGATCTCCGGTATCACGATACCTAGCTCGATCTCGTTACCGACAATACTATCCTTACTCGTCTATAATATTACATCCTCGTGACCTAGTCACATGCTTGCAAGCTCATTGATGCAATCTCACCGAGTGGGCCCAGAGTATCTATCCTGCTATGTGGATTATCAAATGCCGCTCTTGATCATACGTCTCAACCTATTTCTTCGGATACCTGATATGCGACACCTTTATTGTCACCCTATATAAGAAGCGACGTTTGATGCAATCAAAGGCACCTTTCAGAGATAATGATTATATATGATCTCACGGTCGAAGGTTTGAGTACTACGTTTTCCTATATATTGGGTGTGCGTCCATCGCATCACTCACCTAATGACATGACTCCATTATCAATTGACATCCATGTCCATGATCAGGAAACCTTGATCATCTGTTGATCTCAATGGACTTGTAAAGAGGCTACTAGGGAGCTGGTTGTTTACATAACACACGTGTATTAATGTTTCTGCTCAATACAGTTATAATATGGTATAAAACATATTATGAACAATCGAGATATGACAAATAAAATATCATTATTAATTATCTCTAGGGCATATCTCCTTCAGCGGCCTCGGCAAGTGGGGACGACAACACTGGGGACTTAATTTTTTGTGGTGCTTTTCGAGTATCGAGTCTGAATATTCAGGGTGAAAACTCTAGATTTGGGCTTCATTGGTTCAACCTGGCAATGGCACTTTCCTTGTTGAGGCACTGTGTGGAGCGTTCTGATTTTCTTCTGAGTGAAACTCTACAATATTTGATTGCGCGGCGATGACGCTTATGCATTGTTCTCTTCTTGGAGACGTCGCATTTGGAGAAGCTTTCTGTCCTGGTGTTGTATTTGGTGTTCGTTTGGTCGAGTTGTTGCGAGATGTGGCGGAGTCCTTTTTTTCGTTGTCCTTCTTCTTTTTCCTTTTTACTTGTGTACATCCTTCATGTCTCGACTAATCTTTGACATTATATTAATGCAGAGGCTGTACGTAATTGGTATCTCTTGATATTAATATATTTCCTTTGTTGAAAAAATAAAAAAAATCATGCTTTTAAAACTAAACCAAAGAAACGAAATGAAAAAATAAAACAAAAATGGAAGAATGAAAAAAAACCCTACCTGGGCCGGCCCAGCACTTCCGCGCTTGGGCGTCAGCGCGTTAACTGACGCCACGGGCGACAAACGGGGATTGTCGGCTGCAGGCTCAGTGCTACTATCCATCAGTGCTACGTTCAAAGAAAAAACTACTCAGTGCTCAGCCTGAACTTTCCGCCTTAGCATGCACTACCATGATGGCATGATCTAACCAACGACAACACGGTCATCTCTGCTTCGAAGAAGATCAGGTGTCAAACTATTCTTTTTGTCCAGGCCCCAAGGCCTCGTATAGGGCGCCGCATGTCTAGTGTCAAACTATTCTTTTTGTTTTGAACTTAGTTTCTGTTACCCATGCTCGCTAGATTAAAAACAGATACTCGAGGGTATCACTACCTAGAGGCTTCCCTTCGGGAAGGTAACTCAGCGCAGGAGCGGGCGCCACGTGGACAGCAAAATTCGATACGGCAGCCGACCGTCCCGCAAATCGTCCAAACGTACACGCGTACTACTCTCTGGTGGGAGCGCGCGGGACGAAGCCCCCGTTGGCTCCGATCGATCGATGTACAGCAGCTGGTCGTTGGCTCCGATCGATGTATAGGAAATGCAGCTGCTCGCTCGCGTACGTCGCTCGTTCGGCCCCCGTGTATGTCGCTCGCTCGCGTACATCACGCGTCAATATGGCACGGTCTCCTTAGTTGTACAATTTGGAGGTAACACATGTACGAGAAAACAGAGCACGGTGTTGTACAACTAACATGGTGTACAATTACACAGATACAAGTTCTATAATTAACAGAGTTGTACAACTAAGGAGACACAGGTTGTACAACTATATAGACACATGTTGTACAACTAGATGGACACAGATTGTACAGACACAAGTTGTACAACTAGACAAACACATGTTGTACAGACACAGGTTGTACAGACGCAGGTTGTACAACTAGACAGACACAGGTTGTACAACTACACATACACAGTTGGGTTGTACAACTACAGACACAGGTTGTACAGACGCCGGTTGTACAACTAGACAGACACACGTTGTACAACTACACATACACAGTTTGGGTTGTACAACTACAGACACAGGTTGTACAACTATACATAACCGGTTGTAAAAAAAAGTTCGTCGAAACATATCAACATGGAATCTAGTTTTGAAGATCTCGACGCGAGGAGCTCAAAAGTGAAAACGGTTCGTAATTTGGCTAAACGGTTCTCAAGATATTTCGTTTTTAAAATTCGGATTTGAAAAATAAAAGGCAAAAAGGCAAAACTATATGCCAACGTACGTGCATGCCCTCCCTTTCTCTCTCATACTCCCCCACTTTCAATCTAATTGTGACACATGACTGACAAATAAAATTAGATCATGTGAGGAGAAACCGACACTTGTCACCATGCGATCGGGAGTTTGGGCCGCGCTGGCCACAATCGGTGGATGCACGGCTGCGGACTGCAAAGGTTTTTTTTAGCATGTGCAGTTATTCCTTTTTCTTCTTTTTAATTTTGGAGTGCAGTATTCGGATCCTGCTGTGGCACATTTTGTTGTTGTTTCTGTTCTGCTTCTACCGCAGTACCGCTACATCAAGCGATATTCTTTACCCAATCAGACAGATCTGGATTCTTGGTTCAGAGTTCAGACAATACAAGTTTAATTAGGATTGTTGACGTCACCTCCAGCAAATAGAAATTTACGACTTCAGTTACAGCCACGGCACCATCGTATAGATTACTCTTGCTTAATCACTTATTACTCTGCTTTTACATACAGTCAAGGCACCAACTGCTTCTCCGTGTTGCTTTCGCTGGACCAGGAGTCACGATTCACGAACTTCTAGTACAAACAAACAGTAGAGACGAAACTGACGTGAGTATTCAGTTCAGTAGCGGGCAGCACTAGCATCAATCTATGAAGCTAGCTGGCTGGCGGATTAATGTAAAGTCTATGCTAAGTGACGACGCTACGAGTCGTGAGTAAGACAGCGTGGCGCATTGCTGTCGTCACTGCTGGTAATCCTGCCGGTGATGTGCCCTTGGGCAAACGTTAGTAACTACAGTACGTCATCAAGGCAATGAACATGTACTAATACAGTGAACAGTTCACTGACATGGAAAAAATAGAATAAAAACAGCACACTTTCTTGGTCGCTGATAACCTTAAAGTTGAGGTTCAAGTTGGTCTATAGTTTACAAGATCGATCCAGGAGCCCGGGCCATGCCATGCAGATACAATGAATCGTCTCTCGCTAACTGAACTTTTTTTTGCACAATCGCTAACTGAACTGGAAAACCGAAACGCACTGTCATCGCCTACTCGATCATTACCCTGCGCCAGAGAGTCGAATCCCTATGCGCCGGACCCACCTGCCAGCCTCCCCCACGGACGCGCTCTCACAGATCCGTAAACGATTAGCGGCAGCCGGCAGGTGAGCAGTGATGACGTACGGAGGATGCCGAGGACGAGGGTGGAGACAAGCGCTCGCGACCTGCGAGCTTGTCCGGCCGTTGTCCCTTCCCATGGCCTGATGGCCCTAGGCAAGCTAGCATGGCCGAGTTTGTCCCGTTCCGAGTTAATTAAAAAAACCTCCATAATTCCGGCTAGGGTTTTAAAAAGCCACGAGATACAGGGTTTTAAATAACCACCGATTTAGAGTTGATCCGTTTCATACTCCCACCACTTCTTCGTTAACCATATGTGGCGCTCAATTAAATATGAAGCTGACAAATGGGGCCCAATGTCAGGCTGACATGGCAACCGGCGTTTGACTAGACCGTCAAAATAAACGTAGGGCCCACCTGTCATCACCTCTAGCCCGACTCTCTCTCTTGGACATTCTGTCAAGCACCTCGCGTGCACCAGGAAATGGAGATGGCCCTCCCTCCGCTCCATTCCGTGGCCACCTACACACCGGAATTTCTCGGGCTCGTTGGCGGCGGCGGCGTATGGCCGGAGTCCACGAATGGGAGGACGCGAGCGCGACGACACGACGCGGCCGGCAAGCGCGCGGCGGCCAGCGAGTACGTGCGGCGACGGGCGCGGCCGGCGAGCAGGCGCGCGGCGACGTGACCGCCGAGCGCGCGGCGGTCAGCGAGCAAGCGCGGCGACTCGACGCAGCCGACGAGCTTGCGGCTCCCAGCGAGCACGAGCTTTCCGTAGCTTGTCTAGCAGCCCGCCCGGCAGCTCCGGGGCGCCGTCCGCGGCCATGCGCTGCTCTTGGGCGCTGGGCGTGCTCTTGGACAAGCTGCTCCTGGGCGAAGAGCCAGTGGGGGAGCCAGGAATTGAACTGAGCCGGGTCGGAAAAATAAGTTTTAAATTTTTTCATGGCAGAAAAACAAGTGTATTCGACAAAAAAGGTCCAAACTGATCCAATTTGCATATTTCATCAAGTACAACTATGAAATGACAATAAATAACAAGAAGAACATACAAAATAGAGATACATTTTCATAAGATAGTATCATACCACTATGTTGTATCCATGTTGGCAAGTCGAAAGTGTCGAGGAAGATGACCTCTACGGTCATTGTAGGAATGGAAACGTAGCATAATCTTCTTGTCATCAATTTTTGCAAATATCTCCTTCTCAACATAGCAAATCATCAAATTATTGAGTCAATCATCCCCTATCTTGTTTCGAAGATCTGACTTTATAATATTCAAGGCCAAGAAAACCCTCTCAACTGATGTTGTTGTCACAGGTAATGTTAAAGCAAGTGTAATAAGGCGATAGACCAATGGAAAGGTCAAATGTTGTCTCTTCTGAACCAACTTGAGAGCAAGATCACTCAGACTGTCATAAGCTATGAATTCAGGACTTCTCTTCATCACATCAACATATATGTTTAGTTCATCAACCAGTAGAGAACAATCATGCGAAGAGAAATCAGCAGAGTACATAGTTGCAAGCTCAACTAGCATATCATTATCAAAGGTCATGAATGAGTCTCTAGGATCAAGGCATGCAGTGCACAATAATAGACGTGTAGAAGTCTCAGAAAATCTATGATTCATCTCAACTATGTTTCTATCAAGCACCTCATTAAAGATTTCTACCTTGTAATGATGGAGGCAAGTAACCATCTTGCATGAGCTCCTTGGGTAACCCCTAGCTGCAATGTTATCATCCATTTTCGGTACTATAATGTTTCTTCCACTACAGAAGTTAGTAACAACAAGCAATAGAGGCTCCCATCCATCATCTCTCAATTTCTGCAATAGAGTTTTCACCGAGACAATCATATTCATTGCACTCACTATGTTCTGATCCTTGGATTGCAATGCTTGTGACAAACCAATTGTTAAACCAAGGACTCGAAGCATCAAATGCAAGATAATAACAAATTCAAAGGTTTCCATGTATATGATATAACCTGAAGCCACACCTTTCTCCTCGGCATCTGTCCCATCATGTGAAACATTGCATAGCACTTCAATGACTGAATCCCACATTTGTTGAATCCGAATTAGAGTTCTATGGTGTGACCCCCAACGAGTATCACCTGGTCTTGTTAAACTTGTCTCTTGATTTTGGCCGCTTCCCGACGAGATCTCCCCACTCTCTAGTTGTGCTACCAAACGGTCATGATGCAATTGCAACAATGCATCTTTCTTTTTACAAGAGGCACTCACCTACAAAAAATGTGCATGTAGAAATTAGAGTTGATACATAGACAAAGAGTTGAAGACAACTATTTGCAATTGTGTACAAGAAAAACTAACCATACTGACAATCTTCTTTAAGTGACCAAAGAGCTGACGAGCCGGCAGAACACCTTTCACAACTGCCACAACCACGAATTGAAGTTGGTGGGCAAAACAATGCACATAAAAAGCATGAGGGTTGTCGGCCAATACCAACGTTTTTAAACCATGTAGCTCCCCACGCATATTAGAGGCACCATCATATCCTTGGCCTCTTAATCTAGACATGGACAAATTATGTTTAAGAAACAATGCATCTAAATATCTTTTCAAAGAAGCCGATGTAGTATCATGAACATGCTCAACACCGAGCAATCCGATGCTTTCTTCCAATTTTTAAACCCCTTCTTTGTGAAAACATCATGTCCAAGGTGTGAACTATTGCTTGAAGACTTGAAAAGAAAGCAATGGAAACAATATGCAGCATCCTTCTCCACACTATACTCTAACCAATCATATTTTGTATACCATGCATCTAGAAATGACCGCCAATCTGGACCAAATTTTGTTTTGGTAAAATTATGTCCAATCAAACGAGTACGGCCTCTAGACAAATATGCCTATCTCATTTTATCTCTAATTTCAGGGGTACCATATTCATCAATTGGTCTCCGAACTCCAGGATCGGCAACAACATTTGCTAGATCAAAGATTTCTGAAACATTTGCCTACAACATTGAAAACAAAAACTAACTATGAGCAAAGATTTCACAGCTGCTAATTACACACTACTAATTACCACACAAATAGATATCAAAACTGAAGATAAAGGGGGGGGGGGGGGGAATCAACCTCTAGGACTAGGCGTGCCCTCTTCCATGCTGCCTCCTCTTCTTCAACCAACAGAGCTGCCTTAGCTGCCTCCTCTTCTTCTATTGCCTTCTCTTCTTCTAGCCAGGCAGCCTCCTCGTCGGAATCCATGTCCATCGAAGCAGGACTGGGGCTGGGGCGACCGGGCGAGCTCGGGGACGAGCTGTGCGGCGGGGGCGACCGGGTGAGCTCGGGGGCGAGGTGGGGCGTCCGCGGCGCAGGCTTCTGGTGCGCGGCGCAGGCATGCGGGCCACCGGGAATGCGGGGGCGGGCCGCCGGGACGGGCGTGGAGAGAGCGGGGCAAGTAGGGGATTGGGATTTGCTGCCGATTTGGCAGGGGATTTTGGACGGGCGTGGAGAGGAGCGGAGCAGGCAGGAGAGGGTATGCCTGTATATCTAAAAGTATTTTTTTTTCACGCCAAAACTGAGCCGGGTCGGTCGACCCTCCTCGACCCTCTACTGGCTCCGGCTGTGCGAAGGGCCAGCGCGCGTGCCCCTGCTGGGCCGCCGTGCTCGCCCGTCATTGGTCTGTCGGAGACGAGGAAGATGGGGGCCATGCCGTCCGCGTGCCCCTGCTCAGCCGCCGTGCTCACCCGTCCTTGGTCGGCCGAAGACGAGGAAGATGAGGGCCATGCCGTCCGCGTGCCCATGCTCGGCCGCCATGCTCGCCCGTACTTGGTTTGCCCGAGACGTGGAAGATGGGGCCGTGTCTTGCTTTGCCGCCGTCGCCATTGATGCACGGGAGGTGCTCGACAGAATGTCCAAAAGAGAGACAGTCAGGTTGGAGGTGATGACAGGTGGCCCCTACGTCTATTTTGACGGTCCAGTCAAACGTCGCTTGGCACGTCAGTCTGACTGCGGGCCTCGTCTGTCAGTTTCATGCTTAACTGAGTGTCACGGACGGTTAGCGAATAAGTGGTGGATGTCTGAAATGGATTAACTCTATACCGGTGGTTATTTAAAATCCTAACGTATCTCGGTGGTTTTTTGAAACCCTAGCCTGAATTGTGGTGGTTTTTTTAATTTTCTCTCCCGTTCCGTGTCCCTGCCCATCGCCTCCACACACTAGGAATCATCATCCGTCGCGCCCATGTCCTGTTGTCCCGGGAAGAAATTCAGTGCATCTCACGCGCGCGCACCGGGCGTACGTTGCTGCTCTCCAGTCTGCATGTATACTCCTGGTCATTGTGTCGATCGGTACATCACGTGCGTCCGGTCTCGCCTCTGATATTTTTTTAAGCAAGGCAAATATTTGCCTATTTTATTGATTAAGAAGAGAGTTAGAGTTTAAAAAGCAGTCCAAGACTCGAGTACAGGCGCTACGGCCCGCCATACGTTAAGACATGCAGTCTTCTTAATAGACGAGAGAATTACATTAGAAACGGAGGCAATATTTCTAAATAATCTAGCGTTTCTCTCGTCCCAAATCTCCCAAACGGCTAAAAGAACTAAAGAGGCGAGACCCTTGCATATATAGGCCCTCTTCTTTTCAGCTTATTTTCCAGATTCTCCCAGAAGCTACCCTCCATCAGCTTCTCCCAGAATCTCGTTTTTTAAATTTGTTTAAACTTCTAAATAAGTATTGGGAAGACAAATTTAGAAATTTAAACAAATTTAAAAAACGAGATTCTGGGAGAAGCTGATGGAGGGTAACTTCTGAGAGAATCTGGAAAATAAGCTGAAAAGAAGGGGGCCATATTTGCCCTTGGCACCGGTGAGGGAGGAGATATGATGCCTGATTGCCTGATGTAGTCGGCAGGCTTGATCGATGCTTACCTACGTATGCGCGCGAAAAAACTGATCGGATATTTTTCAAACCAATTATGATTTGTCTAGGGAATGCGATGTTGTGAGTAGCAGTAGCCTAGCCACTGTAGATAACTGACTTCCTACTGATCACCTAATGGCCTTGCCAATGATTGAGCACGAGCAATAATGATGTTGGTACAGTACGAGTTTTGGCATTGGTACGATTAATTAGGAGGCATGGCCATGACTCAGCTTCGGTAACTTCACGGTGAGATTTAGACCATCTATCTGCCATCCAATTTGAACGCAACGGATAGGAACGATCAAAGGCAAAACTCAAATTACCCTCAATTTTTGAAAAAATCCAGTTATTCTAGTATGCGATCTTATGCGTTCTGAGAAGCGTCGATTCGGGACATGGGGTTTGTGAGTAAATAGCATTCTAAGTTTCTCTCCCAATTTTGAACTCAAGATTCAAAACTGCCCAGAAAAAGCTGAAAAATATCCAGTAAATCAAATTTATTTGCGTTATGCATTCTGGGGAAAAGTATCGTTTAATTTTAATTTGAACACACGTTTTATGAGTAAGCAACATCTTAAGGCTGAGTTATTTTGCCTATGGCCATTTCTATCTGTTGAAGATGAGAGTAATGCTAGGGTCTTCCGAAACAAGCACGCCACTTCACAAACCATCCTCTCCAAGATCAAGCATGAGACGAAGATTTGGATCCTTGCGGGCGCGAAACGTTTAGGAGAAATCTTACCGGGAGAGTAGTCCGGTTGTATCTTAATTTCGGTTGTTCTAAAATTGTTATTCCAACTCTCTCTTAACTAATATAAGAGCCAAAGCTTTTGCGGTTTTGCCCCACGTTTTGAAAAAAAAAAGATTGGGTGGCAGACGTATGGCCTAAATCTCACGGTGACTCTGATAAACCAAGTCAGTGAAGCTGTGTCCTGCCAGGAGTGACCAGGAGAGTAGAAACGACACCGGACAAATTAAGCTGCCGTATTGACCATGCAGCGCGGGTTGCCCCGGCCGCAATGCACGGGCGCGCATGCGAGACGCACGGAATGGCCCTACCGTTCCCATCCAACCACGACCTGCTGTCGTCCATGGCGTTCGACTCCAGTCCCCACCGCCCCACTCCTAACCGAAGAACTTGTCGATTGAGCTTGTTCTACGCGGGAATCCGCGCTGGCTGGTCGACATGTATTTGTACATAGTACGCGAGAAGAATACGGAGACAGAACGGCAAACATACGAGGACGCTGTTTATACGGACCCGCTCACGTACAACAAATCGGAAATCAAATGATCTTTGGTAACACACGTTGCGCGCGGCACGTTTACACGCGCCATGCCGACGACGGTGAGCGGCGGCCTGGGTGGCGTGGAGGGGTCCTCGGCACGGACGGCCTTCCAGGAGACGGCGCCTCGCGCCGGGTATAGTACTTGTGAGCCGGAGCAGCGGCAGCGGCAGCGGGCACGGGGCCGTCGGCGTCATCGAAGGCGGTGAAGAAGAACACGGCGTCCCAGATCTCGTCGAAGGCGCGGAGGATGGCGTCGTGGTGGCACGGCGCGTTGAGGTCCAGGAACCGCCGGAGCATCTCGCGCAGCTCCTCGCCGGCGACGATCCCGTTCTCCACGATCATCTGCACCATCGACTGCCGGAAGTCGCCCAGCGGGTCCTCCGACTGCTTCACCACCGCCACGCTACCGTCGAGCCTCACTTCCACGCGGCAGTCGTCCTCGAAGCTATCACCGGTGGCGCGGTAGCCTTTGGCGCCCGTCGTCAGGTCGCCGCTCTTCGTCATGGTCAGCTGCTTCCTGTGCTCCCGCGGCGGTGTCGAGGGTTTCTCGTCGACGCGGTCCTCCAGTTTCCCCGACAGTTTCTTGTCGCGGTGCCCCCACGACGCGACGCTCTGCTCCAGCTCGCTGAGCTCCGCAGCAGGCCGGAGAAGCTCTGCGCGGCGCCCGAGCTCTGACCCAGCTCGTCGAACTCTGCCACGGCGTCTTCCCAGACAAAGGAGGACGTCGAGGAAGCGGAGGTCAGTGTCAGCGTCTCCGTTGTCGTGGTCGACGCCGAAGGGTTCGCCATCCCGCCCCTGCGCCGCGTCTCGGTTGTCGTTGACGTACCGGCGCCGGATGGCGACGGCGACGCGGAGACCGACGGGGAGACGGACACGCTCTTCGGGTCCTTGCAGCCGCACGAGAGCGCGAACCCCGCGACCACGCCGTAGCGCCTCTTGACGGAAATGCCACGGCTAAACATTCCTTCTGTTCTAGTCCTTGGGGAATGAGCGTGGTACCCGGACGGGGTTTGTGTGACTTTCTTGGTTTCTCTTGTTGGCTCAGGATTTATGTAGAGCAATGGAGCTAGCCTAGACCCGCTCGCATGGGACCCAACTCAAAACAAACGGCAGAAAACAACAGAGCAATTGTGTAGAATTAATGAGATGCCCGTCGGCATGCATTGCACTGTGCTTCTCGCCCGATGGTCCATGCGACTGCAAAGCTCGGGCATACTAGCTTGTGGTGTTGGAAAAGCCTGCGTGCCGGCCAACCGAGTCCCGTGGGTGACAGATTGACAGGTACGTTTCCTTTGCCATGGCCGTTTGATTTAAAGGAATGTCATCACTAACTATATGAAAGCTGAGCGATTTAGCGAGCTCTCAGCGCTCGACGCACTGTTCATCACTGTTCCTAACAGTGTTTCGATCTGGGCCGTCGCTCGGCGATCGCACGGTCCGTCCGTCGTGCCCGTGATCGTTTTGCAGAAAAACCCCTCACAAAATTAGATATCAACCCGCAGTCCACAATTCCTTGCGGCGTAGGACTCAGATGCAATTACAGGAAACATCGAGTACTTTTTTGCAAATGTGCCCTCACAGACCCCTTTCCCTTCTCTCCCGTGCGCGGCGACGAGGTCGCCGCCGCCTCGCGCCGTCGCTCCGGTCCTCCCCGCACGCATCGGAGCCCACCACGGGCTCCGCCGTCGCTGCCTCCACCTTCTCGCCGACGAACGCCTGCCGGGACGCCGCGCCGGCGCCGGAATCGACGCCGCCGTCGTGGCTGCCCTCCCGCGCGTTTGCGGGCCGCCCCGGCCGCTCCGGCGACCTAGGCGGGGCGGCGGCGCCGCCACCTACGGGCGCCCCGCGCGCACCCCCCGTGCCTCCCAGAACACGGCAGCGCGCCGCCGCCGTGGTCGTCGCCGCCGCGGGAGGCTGCGGCCAGACCCGGCCACTGGTGACGTCAGCGTGGCGGCGGGCTGGGCTGCTGGGCCGGTTCGTGGGCTGGTTTTTTTTTGGTTGTCCTTTTCGCAAAACTTTTGCAAATTTTAAAATACAACTCCAAATCAATTCAAACCAAATTCAAAAAATTTGTGGAAAACAAAATAGCCATTTCAAATACTTTGGGACCTTTTCCAAATTATTTCAAATCTAATTTACATCAAGGCTGGTGGGCCCCACTGCCTGACACAAATTCCAGAAAAAGGAAAAAAATTACAAATTCAGTAGCTTTAAATTTACACACCATAAAAATGCAGAAAAAGTAAAGCAAAATGGAAAAATAAAATGAATGGTGTCTACGTACGAACAAAATTTTAAATTTGAATGTTCCTAAAATTTTAAATGTCCCCCAAAACTTACCGTTCCGTGAATGCTAACCGAATTACAATCTGAATATCTTCCCAATTTACCGAATTTTTGAAATCCAACCAGCTTTTAAACGTAAACTTTTTTGCATTCCAATAATTTCCAAATTCGAAGAACTTTCAAATGTAAGCGTTGCCAAATTTAAAAGTATTTCCCCTAATTACGCTGAATCAGATTTGATGAATGCTCACAAATTGCGTTCTCCCTAATTATATCTCGAGATATTCGAAATGACAAATTGCTTCTTTTCCTTTACATGTTTTCATTTTTTTCTATTCTCTTTTCTTTTTCGTTGCCTTCTCCCATTGTCACCAAGCTTACATATTTATTGACAATTCATCTCCTTACAGATTTCACATTTCAATTTGGAACCATAGTTCACGATTTCAATTACACTAACATATTTAGAGGTAATATAACTTAAAACTCTCTAATTATGTAGTTAAATTTTAAAAAGCGTGCCTTCATAAATATTTAAAGAAAACGCAAATTCATTTTCTCTAATTACGGAATGAATTTTTAATTGAACTTAATGCATGCTCACACAATGTATTCTCACCGATTGTTGAATTAAATTTGCTATTTAAGAAAACCCTTAAATACATTATATGAAACCAAAAAGATTAATATTTAGAAACAATACTACAACTGAGCTTCTTACAATTATGCAGCTGAATCTAATAAATGTTCATATCGAACTAACCTTTCTGTAATTTGACAGTTAAATTTACATAGATGAAGAAACATACCACAAAATTCGCAACAAAAAAATAATTGCTGACTACTTATGACATACGATCCAATTTCAAATATGAATATTTAGAAACTACAAAGCATTTTTAAATGCGCACATTTCCAAAATTGAAATTTACCACGCGAGCACGACGTATGCCGCGGGAAAAAAAAACAAAACAATCGCAACGATACAAATTTCAAAGTATAAACACTTTTTTTAACAGTAAACTTTATTTGCATTCCCAATTTTTTTAAAACAGTAAACTTTATTTGCATTCCCAATTTTTCGTAATCGATTAGTTAACATGGTGGTCAACCGTATTATGAAAAGCAGGAAAAAATCATTGGGTTGCCAAATTCTTTATCGATCCGTGAAAAACAAAGGATACGACAACGAAAAAGACCCTCTTTAACCTGAATTCTGATTAATTGGATATCCCGCATAAGGAATTGAAGAAAGACGCGACGTATTATTCCAGGGAGTTTTCAAAAGGGTTTAGAGCATGACATCAGTTGTTGACCCACAACTCAGATTTCTTTTTTCCAGCAACAATTCCAGAAATTGGTAGAATTCCGGCAAGTGGGCCTACTTTAGGGTTTAGGGTTTGAATGTACACATTTTCAAATTTGAAGTTTTTCACCAACTATTCACAAATATGACAAACATATAGACATTAACACAAAAAAAACGACGACTATTTACGTCATTTGATCAAGGTTCAAGTTTAAAATCGTTAAGATTTCCAATGCCTTCCAAATCTTACCATTTAAAAACCACTAAAAAAATCACGTATGAACAACTTCTAACAATTTAGAAATTCAAACAATTTGTAAATGTAAACTTCTCCTTTCTAATGTCGATACATTTAAATCCAAACAAATTTTGAATGTACACAGCTTCAAATTCAAATTTCTCCCACCACGGTATTCAGAAATATCACAAATATATCAACATTGACACGGAAAAATAAACGTTAACTATTTATGCCATATGATCAGATTTCTAATTTGGAAACTTCAAAATTTGAACGGCTTCCAGATCTGAAGATTTCAAAAACCAAAAAAAAAAACATACGAACAGCTACCCACTTTCACCAATTTTTGAGATTCAAACAAAGTATAAATCGAATCTCCGAATATATCCGTTGGAAAAATACAAATAATATATCAAAACAATCAGAAAAATACGTACAAACTACTTATGCTAAAGATTTTTTTGGAATATTCAAATATTGTCACCATTTAGAGGTAATTCAAGTGCATCTTTCCTGAAATGAATTAAATATTGCCGCTGAAATTCGAACATATTCGACCATTTCGAGCTACTAAATATTTGAATATTACACAAAATGTATAAAAAATGCTCACAAAAAATGCTACCTGTTCAAATATTGTCACCATTTAGAGGTAATTCAAATGCATCTTTCCTAAAATGAATTAAATATTGCCGCCGAAATTCAAACGTATTCGACCATTTCGAGCTACTAAATATTTGAATATTGCACAAAATGTATCAAAAATACTCACAAAAAATGCTACCTGTTCATATCAAAATAAAAAATATGTTTGCAAATACCAATTTGGCCAACATTTGGGCGAATATTCCGATATTCCATATAATATATCGAAAAGACTTAAGAAAAAACTCTACATAGTTACAGCAAAAATACAAATATACATGAATATTTCAATTTGGCCAATATTTCCACACCATACGACTAAACTTTCCCCAAATGTGGATTCACATTTAAATGGATTTCTCTGACTACAATTAAATATTGACGTCGAAATACAAACATGTTTGAACATTTCAATCAACTAAAAATTTGAAAATTCTACAAAATATTTCAAAAAAACTCACAAAAAAATGCTACCTATCCATAACAAAATAAAAACCTGTTTAAACATTCCAATTTGGTCAACATTTTGTTTAACAAAAAAAAATTACAAAAAAATCACCAAGGGCGTGGCGTGACGCCACGCCAAATTCAACTAGTATTGATTATGGAGGATTGGATTTGATAGGAAATTTTCATATAGAATTTGTTTGATTCATAGGATCATATCTCATAGAAATTATAGGAATCTTGTAGTTTAAACCACATAGGAAAAATCATGAGATAATGAAAAAAAATACTTCACCATAATCGAAGAGAATCCCTCGTCCCGTAAGATTCAATTAGACATGTCATCCTATAGGTTTCCATTCTTACATTTTTTAAGCTTTTGGAGACCGCCTAATTTATAGTTGTAAAACCAATACGCGCACGTCCCCAACACGAACCACACATATCGGCCGGAATTTTTCGGGTCGGCCTTATCCGGCATCTAATATATGATGCTATTAGAATACTTGTAAAAAAAACTAGAATGCCCTTAGAGGGAAAACTTAATTTTAGTGTGTATCGCAGCTAAACTTAGTGGAAACTTCTGTGTAGTAATAGAGGATCAGATGGGCCCTCTTATTGTTAAATCAGATAAGAGTCCACTCTGTATATGCAACTTTTTTTTAGATTCACAGGGGCGAGCCCCCGGCTCAAATTCTATGAAACAAAATGTATATGCAAGTTGTATTCCATGATTAGTTGAGACCACGTACTTTACACGACACACAGGTTCCACCCGTGGGTGGTAGGGCACGGTACGTGCATGCATGAGATGCAACGTCCGTCGGTACTTAAGCCAGATGCAATTATCAGCTTTGGCCAGTGCAAAAAAGTTTGCCCGGTTGTGTGGTCGCGTGCATAATTATGCAGGTCGGCACAGCGAGGCTCTGCCTCTGCATGACGGTGTTGATCGTGAGAGCCTCCACGGGTACACTGCACACACACTGACACACGCACGTCCAAAATGCGAGGCACCAACGCATTCAACATATTTTCATTTTGGTTCATGCAAGCCGGTTGATCCCTACTCATGAAGTTCAACAAAAAAAAGTTGTCCCTCGTCGTTTTGGTATTTAACTAAATCTCAGTTGCACACAATTGCATCTCATGTACAACTCTGTATTTAGAAGAAATCACCATACAAATCCAGGCTAAAGAGTCGATTTAGATTTAACTTTGAGTTTAGCACGAATAGCGACGCACATCTAACGCTAAGAAGTTGACTAAGAACTAAATAAATCTTAGTCAGTTGCAGACAATTGCAAACCATGTGTAACTCTCAGACTAGTATGAATCACGATGCAAAATCCAACAATAAAGAAGCCGACTGAGGTTTAGTTAATTCTCAGGCGAATTAGAATTAGGAATACCGTTACTAATATCTTTTTCTAGCGAACATCGCTTTGCTTGAAGTACTCCCTCTGTTCCCAAAGTAAGGCACATATTTTTTTAAACAACTAAATTGTTTTAAAAACAGCTGATAACTATAATATAATATTGATATCATATGAATATATTTCATGATGTATCTCACGGTATTTATTTGGTATTGTAGATACTAACAATTTTAAATAAAAATTGGTCAAATATTACACCGTTTGACTTTTGAAAAAATACGCCTTATTTTTTGGAACGGAGGTAGTACTATTTGTCCAATATGGGATTTTCGACTTTCAAATTTAGGCGTGAGCCATTGGGTCTGAAGAAATGTTCTGCGTTGAGGCGCGGGCCTCATGGCTTATTCTTCTTTGGACTACAAGGAGTAGGCTGTAGGCCGGAGTTTAAGAAGGCGACTAGTCGGCCCAACTACTACTTGAAAAAGCAAGAGTTGAGAAACTGTGAAATAGTCATGCGAGGTTCTGCAGCGATTCCCTTCATCTTCACATACCGGCAGACTGAACATCACACAAATTGGGTGGAGAAATGATGAGGAAAAGGACCTCTAGGGTGGCCCGATCTTCACGGATTGACGGTGGGAGGGACGAACTCACGCAAGAACACGAAGAACACGAGGAAGAACACCAAGAACACAAGAACACGCACAAGATACAAGAACCGTTTCCCTTACCGGTCGGTCCAACCGGCCCAATAGAATCCACACGAAGGTGGGAGATCGGCAAGTAGATACAAGAAGGGATCTTGGACGGTTGTTTCTCCAACGGCCAACCAAGCCGCTCCAATAAAGTCACCCGAGGATGAAAGATTGGCGAGTAGTCAAACTACAAGTAGAGGTCTTGAATCCACGAAGGGATCTTCTCCACAAGGGGAGGAACCATCCCCACAAGGGGAGGAAGGAGACCTTTGAGAAGAAGGAGTCTAGCTCTACTCTAATCTCAAAACATAGTCTATCTAGATCTGAGCAAGGGGAGTCCTATTTATAGTGTTGTCCCAAAGGGGGTAGGTGGGGAAGGATAAGGGCCTCCAACCCATGCAGATTCCCGCAGCGGCAGTACTACCGCTTAACCCAGTGGTAGTACCGCTGGCAGGGGCGGAGGCAGAAATGCTCAATTTTCAAAGTTAGGGGGGGCCGGTTTAAGCAAAAATTTCTAAAAAATTATTGTTCATAATTTTTAAGGAACAAATCCATGTGATTAGGGGGGGCCAGGGCCCCTGCTGGTCCCCCCTGTCTCCGCCAGTGACCGCTGGTGCGGGCTGTCTTCGCATCTTCCCACCTCGGCGGTACCTCCAGCGGTACCGGTAGCGGTAACGGTCGATACCGGACATGCGGTCCGAAGGGGCGTTCCAGCGGTAGTGGTGGCGGCAGCGTCCTGGCGGTAGTACCGCCTAACCCAGCGGTACTACCGCCGCCTGGGTCTTTTCTCCTCTTCCTTCGTCTCTTCCAAGCCACCGTTTTGTCGGACTCCATTCCTCGTGCACCTTGGCCATCTTCCCGTGGAGTCGTACTCGTCATGACTAGCAATACAAACTGACGATGGTCAAGTAGTATACCATTCCAAAGTGTCATATCTAGGTTCACATAAAGGAAGGAGTTCACCTTTGATGTCCATGGTGACTTGTGGAGTGTTGGAATGCTTGACATGGGGATGGTCCTAGGTTGGGCTACATCATCTCCCGCCCCTTTAAAAAGAGTCGTCCTCGACTCTTGCTCTTCATCACCATGCAAATGAGGTAGATGTGTTGTCGAAGAATTGGGATTCACCATGCCTACAAACACTAAAGACCAAGCAAACCACGTGTGTGCAAGAAAGAGGAGCATATCAACAATGACATGTCCATTCTTTGTCATAGCACCGTTAGCACAACACAATAATATAAAAATGTAGTGCAAGTGCAAGGTCAAAGTGCAAGCAATCCAATGGAACATCTTCAAAATATAGGCACACCAAAACTCCATGAAAAACACACAATGAAGAATATCCAAATTATCATCATGGGTGCAAACAAAACACATGAAAGAGCAAGTTTTCTTCGTATTTGTTGCAACACCAAATTGGTAGAAACCAATATACTCATGGCAAGACATGCTCAAAATGTCATTATGGTTGCGAACAAGCCATTGGAAAGAAAAATTGTTCATCATACTTGGTGCAACACATAAATCATTCATATGAAAGATCAAGGATACATTCTTGCCAAAGGGGAAACCAATATCACAAACATGTTTGCAAACAAACCAAAATCAAGAGAAATTGTTCAACTTGTTTGATGCAAAATATGAGCAAGATTTGAGAGTTGGATTCGATCCACTACGCAAGTGTATGCTCTCAAGAGTTCTTTTTGTCAACTCATGCTCAATTGAGGTTGACATTATCATGTGTTTACCGGCACACACAAGACACCATATAAAGAAGTTATGTGCACGGTAAATGAACACATCATCCATCATGAAGTGTCTCTTCATTTGCACATCACCAACCACACAAAAATCAATTGGAAAATATGACATATGTGGATAGTCATTATGCAAAGTGAAGGATGGAACAAGGTCCATAAGAGAAAATGAAACATCTCCAAAAAGTGAGAAAGCTATGGGGGTCAATCTCATTATCAAGCATTTCAACATTATTGCAAGCAACGCATGTGAAAGAGAAATTGTTCAACATGTTGCAAGCAACAACGGGAGAAAAATGGAAACATTCATAACACGGCATGCTCATGGCAAAATCATCACAAATATGTGATTCCACATGATCAACATTGGTTTCAAACAAAGTATCACATGGGAATAAGAACGAATCATATGATGGGTCAATCAAATCATCCATAGCATGCAAGCAATCATAGTTCATCATGTCCACTAGCAGGATCATGGTCACATCAACACCCATACCTTTGTATTCCCGCTCATGTGAAGTAGGTGTTGAAGTAGTAGGGGCTTCCATGTAGCCGACTTGTTCATCTTGAAGTAGACATGGGGTGGCATCATCATCATCCTCCATGTACATCTTCTCCATTTGAGGCACCGTCAAGTCGAGGAGTGGCGTCTCATCATCCATGGAACCTAGCACACAATGAGAAAACACACTAGAGGTAGAGGTTAAGTTGTTAGAAATCGAAATGGCCTCACAAGACCTATCAACTACCTCTCTCAACTCAAGTGGTGTATCACTCATTCCCTCAAAGTGAAAGCACTCAAACTCACATATGGTGGAGGCACTCAACTCACTCTCATTCTCACTCAAGTAGGCTAAGTGGCTCTCATTCTCACATGGGATTGGTACCATCTCATCACTCAAGCTTATAGGGATATGCTCGGTTTCCTCATCTCCATACGCCTCCAAGGTTGAAGGGAAACTCCCATGCTCAACCTCCACAACCATCTTGCCTCCAAAGGTCAATGCCATAGTGTAGGCATCGTCACTCGACTCCTTTGCGGAAGGGAAAATCCCATGCTCCGCGTCATTACTTGACTCCACTGCCGAAGGGAACATCCCATGCTCGGCATCATCATCACTTGACCCATGGTCATAGGTGATAGCATCATCTGATATATGATACCTAGCGCATGCAATTTTGCTCGGAAACTACACGGTGCAAATGTGCAAAGCCCAAGCAATCATCAAGAGCTAGCCTCAATAGGACAAGATAAACACAATGGTATGATGGCTATCAAAGGAATGGCAAGGGGTGAAGGTTGGCAATGTTATACCTTTCGTCGATGTTCTTCACCCGTTGATGTAGAAGCTTCGTGCTTGCCCACGAATTTTGGTGGTGGTAGATGATGGATCTTCCGCAATGGTGACGAAGGCCTTGATCGTAGCTTCAAAACGAGCCGAAGAACACAAAAAACGGAGTCCGGAATCAAAAGATATGACGAAAACAATTTTCTGAAATTTCAGTTTTTCTGAGGTACCGCTTAACCCAGCGGTAGTACCGCTCGAGGTACCGCTCGGGGGTCCAGAAAGCCGTTTTCGGCGGTACCGATTGGCGGTAGCACTGTAGCGGGCGGTAGTACCGCTAGAATAAGCGGTAGTACCGCTGCGGGTCGCAGAACGCGCCCGAGAACGCGAAAATTCGCGATTTTGGCGGAAATTCTCGCCGAAAAACCTCAAATCGAAGGGGCAAATGATGGAATTAGGCCATGGGAACGCAAAGGAAGTTAGATCAACTCGTATAGCAATAGATCTATGGATCAAAACTTGCAAAAACGCACTCAAATCTCAGATCGATCCAAAAGCAAATTGGGGCTATTTTTGGTGGAAATTTTCGAATTTCTCAAAATCAAAGAAAAATTTGGGGGATTTGTGGGGGAAACAAAGTCAAATCCGTGGCAACCATGCTCTGATACCATATGATGAGGAAAAGGACCTCTAGGGTGGCCCGATCTTCATGGATTGACGGTGGAGGGACGAACTCACGCAAGAACACGAAGAACACGAGAAAGAACACCAAGAACACAAGAACACGCACAAGATACAAGAACCGTTTCCCTTACCGGTCGGTCCAACCGGCCCAATAGAATCCACACGAAGGTGGGAGATCGGCAAGTAGATACAAGATGGGATCTTGGACGGTTGTTTCTCCAACGGCCAACCAAGCCGCTCCAATAAAGTCACCCGAGGATGAAAGATTGACGAGTAGTCAAACTACAAGTAGAGGTCTTGAATCCACGAAGTGATCTTCTCCACAAGGGGAGGAAGGAGACCTTTGAGAAGAAGGAGTCTAGCTCTACTCTAATCTCAAAACATAGTCTATCTAGATCTGAGCAAGGGAGTCCTATTTATAGTGTTGACCCAAAGGGGGTAGGTGAGGAAGGATAAGGGCCTCCAACCCGTGCAGATTCCCGCAGCGGCGGTACTACCGCTTAACCCAGCGGTAGTACCGCTGGTGCGGGCTGTCTTCGCATCTTCCCACCTCGGCGGTACCTCCAGCGGTACCGGTAGCGGTACCGGACATGCGGTCCGAAGGGGCGTTCCAGCGGTAGCCCTGGCGGTAGTGGTGGCGGCAGCGTCCTGGCGGTAGTACCGCCTAACCCAGCGGTACTACCGCCGCCTAGGTCTTTTCTCCTCTTCCTTCGTCTCTTCCAAGCCACCGTCTTGTCGGACTCCATTCCTCATGCACCTTGGCCATCTTCCCGTGGAGTCGTACTCGTCATGACTAGCAATACAAACTGACGATGGTCAAGTAGTATTCCATTCCAAAGTGTCATATCTAGGTTCACATAAAGGAAGGAGTTCACCTTTGATGTCCATGGTGACTTGTGGAGTGTTGGAGTGCTTGACATGGGGATGGTCCTAGGTTGGGCTACATCAAGAAAGGTCAAAAGATGTTTACGCCCTGTCCAATGCATAATCACTTGCACATCATCAATCGTAATGGGTTGCTCGCATGTATTCCTCATCAGGTACCACAAATCTCAATGTACTCGCTATTTAGTGATGATTCTTGTAATCTGGATTGTCACAAATGAATAGTTGCACTGTACAAGAAAGGAACTACACATCAGTACTATTACCAAATGGGCTCATATCTTCTGCTCACAAACTAGGAGAATAGCGGACGAGTTAAGCACTAGACAGCTGCAAAAATAACGGAATCATCGACTGCATTTGCACCCTACCACGTCATGCACAAGCTTGTCCTCCTTCATCAGACTTCTTAATGGACCTACTCAACTGAAACACTGGATTCCTGCAGAGTCTCCCCACTCCTTTCCTGAATTTAAATCTGTCAAACAAACCTTCCACGTTGTCATTACTGTATCTGTTTCCAGAATTGCTATCTTGCCTACTACTAAAATCAATGTCCACCGGAGACAATTCGTTATTGCTTCTGTCGTGGACTATACCGGTGTCATACTTCGTGGGTTCTCCAATGTTGCCTTGCACATCATGGTCAAGCACTTGTTCTACACTGAAAAGGAAGTGGTCAAGAGTAGCCCCACTAATCATGGGGCGTTCAACATATTCCTGGGTTGAACAAACGGAGGTCTTGTCCAGATAATCTAATGCCTGAGGTTCATCTTTATCACTTGGGGAACCAGAGTTGTACGTGAATGACCTTGTCACGGCAGCTGCCTCCTCCCTTTCTTTTACAGTCTTCAAGATCAATGTCTTGAGAAAATTCATCACTTGAACTGCATGTATCAAAGCAGTCAAGGGATCGGCCATCTGTAAGACAGGAATTATAATATTATATGATAAGCCATAAGTCATATGGTTTGGCTGCAAAGTCAAAATTCCGCATATCAAGAATATGAATAGGCTTCGGACTCACCTGTGTCATGTTTGGCGCGAAAACCATAGCAATGTTTCGAGCATTCATCTTGTTGTAGTTTTCATGTTCCACAACATCTGCCATAAGATTGATGGCCCAATCGAGTAATGATGCTTCAACTGGAGGTACAATACTTAGAACAAGAGAACACTCTTCTTCAGTGTTGCAATGCATCACTTGTTCTGGAGTCAATGAGTCTAAAACTCCACTTGGAAGTTCTCGAAACCATGCCTAAAAATCAGCATCCATATTATTGATCATGAAATGAGACAAATGATAATCTGATAAACAAAAGAGAATGTTTTCAAGAAAGACTAGATTTTCAAAGTAATACGTATTTAAATATAGTTTATGCCTTGTATTACTGTGCATTTTAAATCTCGACTATGCCTAACATTTGAAGGCTCTCTAAGTGTTCAAATTGCAGAAACCATGATGTTGGCCTTGCAGCTAACAGACCTATGTTAAAAGACAGTCAAATTGCAGATACTAGTATGTTTTCCTTACACATAAGATGCCTACGTTCCATTTTATAAAATAAACAGGAAATTACGTTCAAGAAAGAGAGAAAAGGAAATAAAAAAATAGACAAATATCTTCAAAAGAAGAAGTTCACTGCACCTTTATAAGGCCCGAGAGGCAATGCAAGTCAACTCCATCTGGAACAACACCTCTGTTTAGTTGCTCCCTGACGTGCAGTTCCTGACTATTGTCAGCATTTATTCTGAAGACCCCTTCAGCCTAGCAGAATAAGAAAATTGTATTTTCAAAACTTGAGTACCGCAAATGTATTTGTAAGCTTTTCTGCAACTCGTTAGGTTTTACCTGAAGGCCTCCAAGTAAATATAACTTCTTTGCATGGTCAATAATATTGTTGGCACGCTGTTTCCTCTTTTATCAAAAGAGCATTGCATGGACGTCGGTGAAACTCCAAATACACTTACACTGTGTGAGACAGTAGAGTTAGCAATCATAAACTAAGTCACAGCTCAATATATGAATAGAAATTAAGCAAGGCATGGTCAAATGTTTGTTTAGACTGGGCCTGCAGTGAGTACTAGAAATCGTGTGTCTTCTAGGTTGACTCTCAGGTGAGTCCATCTTGGACAGGCGTTGTAACTGATTTACGTACTACACTTTGGTGTCTGACGTCTGTCCCATGAGAAATCCAGCGGTTTACTACACATTCGGTCACACATATAGATGGTTGGATGATAAACGTCTTACGGAAATCGACAAAATGTGTCGTACGCATAGCAACTCTCCTTCCAAACTCTACTTCTCTATGAAGTGAATAAGCAGATCTCCAGACAAAGTTTCATAATAAAGTTTGTTAACAACATAAATCTAAACTTAACAGGAAACTGAATGCATTAAACTCGTATAGTTACACTGAAATTTAAAAGGCTATTTTCAGATCAGATACAACAGTACCAGGACAATGGAAAACGTAGAGGTGGTGAGTAGTAACTAACTAGTAACTACTACAATAAAAGATGATACAACAAGCCTGTGTCCCTCTTTAGATATGAATGGATAGTATAAAGCTAAAAAGAGCAGAACGCCACAATATCCCATTCCCTGACAAGTACAGAAACCTATCTCCATAAAATAGGTAGAGTGTGGTTTAGAAGATTCACTGGTAGTTGAGCAACAATAGTTCTGAAAAAAAGGAAATCTAGGTTCATAACCAAACAGTCCAGCTGACTCAACCATTGTTCATTGGGCTCAAAGTCAACCAAATTTAAGGCTCAACAGTCTAAAAAGCTACTATTCCGTGCTCATTTTCCTCAGTTAGGTGGACAAAGTAGCTGGACATCGCGTAACGTGACAAATTCAGGACAGAGTACCTAATAGAACAGCCCAAAATTCAGCTTAATCGACAACTAGTAACACCGCAAATTCTTTATCTGCGTTGTGCAATCCGAAGAACAGAGCTCATCTGCAAATCTAGGAGCGTGGCGGAATGGAGGTGGAGTAGCGGCGGACTGACCTGGCGCTGGGCGCGGGGCGAGGCACCTCGGGCTCGAGGTCGGCGGGGAGGCCGAGGAAGCCAACGAAACGGTCGAATGTGACGTGCGAGACGTGGCGCACCTCGGTGGGGCGCCCTATCTGCATCCCCGAGGCCGCAGCCGCAGCCCCGCTTCGTTCCTCGGCGCGCACGCTGCTGCACAGCAGCAGCGACCTCAGCAGCGCCGCCGCCACATATCCACCACGGAAACCCCACTCCTCGCCGCCGGAAGTGTCAGCGGCGACGCGACCGGCGCCCCGTCGTCTTCCTCCCCCTCGTATGGCTCTGCCTCCTCCTCTTCGTCCTCTTCTTCCTCCTCCTCCTCCTCTTCGGTGTCAGAGCAGGAGAGGGGGATTTGGCGGATCCGGGACGACGCCATGTTCCTAAATAAGACGGCCAGCTGGGAAGGAAGGAATCACAACTCCCACTGGAGAGCGGGGATAGCAAGGAGTCGGAGGTGGGAGGGAAGTGCTTAGCGAGCGGCGCTGGCGTGTTAGCCTCTGCCACGCTGGTTTGCTTATACTTTGGCGGCTCAAGCTTAGCTCGTGTTTACGATCTGGCTCGTAGCGCGCGCGTCATGTGATTATTTTTTGGGGCCTTTCGGTTGAGCTGCCAGCGCTCTGCCTTCATGCATAGTTGAAAAAATCGGACCGGACGCACTGACCAACTAGGCTGGGCTAGTTTCTTGTATATTCTACGGAAGAAACTTATTTTGACCTTTATTTTCTTGACTGAACTAATAAAATTTATATCATTTCTGAATAACCGGTTCAGCTATTGAACCGACGAACCGGCGGTCGGACCAGTGAACCGTTGAACCAATAGCCTGACCAATTCGATTACCGGTCCGGTTTTTAAAACTATGCCATGTGCTCCTGGTTTCAACTTTGAAAATTTGTTAGCGGGGAAGTAGAGGGAGTATTGTATTCAGAGCATCTCTAGCGGATCCTGAATAAACCCGTGCGGTCTGGAAAATTAAGACCGATATGTGTTTTGGACTATTTTTACGGCCTAGCCTAAAAAAGTTTTTCGGGATCACTGAAATGCGCCCTCCCGCACTATATGAATGGTACCAGGGGTATTAAGGGTTACCCCTGATTCCCTCTGTCGCGATTTGCTTTTCTTCGCCGCTAGGGTTACACCAATGCGGCGAGCAATTTTCTTGCGACTCCACGATCAAATGGACCATGGATTCGGCGGTGTTGGCACTGGATGGGCTGGGCATGGCGGTGCACCTCCACCGGGCGGTGCTAGGCACGGGGTTGCGCCTCCGCCGGTCCGTGCTGGCCTCGGTGATGCAACGGGGGACGTCGCTGCCGCCATTGGAGGACTCTGCCCTCGAAGAGTATTCTGAGGACTCTGACGGCTCGATCTTCTCGCTCACCGAGCCCACCACCGACGACGATGCGGATGAGCTCGCGGCAATCACGAACGACGACGAGCTACTGCGGCGCATCAAGGACGACTACAACTTGGATCACCGAGTGAGAACGGTACAGTGTTTTCTCCAAACGGAGACAATTTTTTTGCCTCATCCATTAGTTAAGCAAAAGTGAATTGTCCAGTTAATTAATGAAGAACCGAACGAAAGCCATCACAAAGCGCTGAGCGGCACACACTGCATACCCCCCACACAACTCTCTGAGGAGGATGTCATCGAGACATCACGCAGACGTTATCGTCATCACTTCTCCCTGTGAGGCAACATCACCAATTCTAAATTCTAAGCAACAGACTCCGACTTCTGTAGGAAATATGCCCAAGAGGCAATCATAGAGATGGTGGTATTTTGATGTATCCATGCTTTATAATATTGTGCCTTGAATAATATCTTTGTATTGATTGACAAGTACGTGACTTGTTTGTGAAACTCATTGCTTGTATGGTTATTCTAAATATGTCCCTAGTCGGAGTTCATGTGTGGACACACTTGAATATTAGACCAGCACATGTTTTAGTTGATGACTATGTTTCACAAGTCATAGACATGGAGATGTCAAACTAATAATGTGGACTTATGTTATGAACATAGAGTTGGACTGACCCACCTTGAGACAATGCAACAACGTTCATAGTTCTCTCTCTACACGATGTGTATGCTTCGTCCCTAGACCTGAGATTGTCACATGTACTCGAGATGTGAATTGACCTGCTTTGGGGTTATCAAACGCTACACCGTGAAAGGTGTCGCGTATCGGTACGTGGACACCGGGGATGCTAGGCACCCCCTGTTTGTTCGGTAGGAGGGCGCGAGGTGCTCCGGATTCGGTCCCCGAGCTCAAACACAAGCACACAAAGATTTACCCAGGTTCAGGCCGCGTTGCCACGTAACACCCTACGTCCTGCTTATCTGGATGTATTGTCGTGGTGATAATTTACAGTGAAATGCCAACAAGAGTGACACTGCTCTCGTAGGCTGGGGAAGAACACGTCCAGGGGTTCCCGGGTGTTGTTCGTCCAGCCCTCGAGTCTAAGTGGAGAGCTCAAGGTGATTGCTAGCAATGGTGGTTTTCTCCCATTCTCAAGATGACCTAGGGCCTCATTTTATATGCCAAGGGGACACCACATGAGGTCATGCTCCGCTTTCCACCGCGGCTCGGCACGCGTCGAACGCATGCCAAGGTGGCACCCGCCGGTTGTCTTCGTGGCCGCGCGGCGCCTTGCTGTCCTCCATGCCGTCCGTCCCACCGGGGCGGAGGAGACCGCAAGTCAGGTCTTGTCAAAGGTCCGGGCGCTGCGCGGGGCGCGGTGCCTGCGCTGACTGGACCGCGAGTCAGGTCTTGTCGGTGTCGCCTGCTGCGTCTTCCTTGCCTGCGAAGCAACCCTTGCCAGGGTGGTGGGGGCAGAGAGCTTCTGTCACGTAGCTGGTCCCTGCCTTCCCGGGAGCCGCGCTCTCCCCGGGGATGACTTCCCGATTGAGTCCTGACCGCCGGGAACACCACGCCGTTCCCCAGACGAGCGGCAGCCCCAGGCGCCCGGTTCCCGGGAGACCCTGGTTCCCCGGGCACCGACAAAAGGGTAGCTATAAAGGTAGTTTTCGGGCTTGTCATGAAGCATGCTGTGTGGCATGGTCAGTCAAGATGAAATTTGCCCCTCTCTAGTCGAGAGAGATATTACTCTGGGCCCCTCGAGTGATCGGATCCAGAAATGCATGGCCGTGCTACATAAGGTTAAAGGTTAACCTAGTATGGGATTCCGAATCACAGGATCGAGAAAGAGTGGTCAGCTAGGAGCTTGACCTAATATCGTGAGGCAAAGGGAATGGCATAAACATTGTGATTGTTCGTCCAATACGATCTTTATGTGTGTTTGGGAGTTGGCACGTTTTGCTAAAAACCGCTACCAACTATTGATCGAGTAGGTGTACTCGAGTCATGTCCAAACGTGAGTGAACCTATAGGGTCACACATTTTACGCAGTGGAAGTAGAATTCGGATCAGATCAAAATTGGGCTGGAAGTAGACCCCAGAGTGGGCTGTTTTGTGGCAGCCCAATATGGGGAGGTCTATATAAGGAGAGGAGGCTGGACGTTTTAGGGTTGCCCATTTCCGCACCACTTCCACCCAGCCACCGTCTCCCCACGCCCCGGCCGCCCGTGCGGACCTAGCAGTCCGGCGAGCGGTGCATCCACGCCATATGTGTGGATACCGATAGAGGTGCTACATCCAAGCACTTGGACGAGCCGCGGAGAGGAGTTGTTCGTGGGAGCGACTGGATCAGAGAGGATTGTATGTCTACCCTGCCCCGACCCACCTCACCGACGTCGGCACGGCACATCGCGCCTAGTGGTAATCCCGTGATCTATAACTGCTGCAGTTCCTTGGTTGATGCGGTAGAATTTTTTGATTTGCGCTAGTGTAACCTACCCGCGACCCTACAACTTCGCCATAGTAATCCTCGAACCAATCCACATTCTACAGGCCGTGCAGAGCCACATGAAGATCAGTGCCAGAACTCAGCCACCTACGACAAGACAACGTAGCTCTGACTCTGAAGAAGAACTACATAGAAGAACCAAACAAAGCTGACTCCGCGGAAGATAACCAAACGGACCACCTGTCACGAATCATCGTAAGCCGGGACCCGCCACCGCAGGTTTGACTTCGCAACAACAAACAAGGCCAGGCAATTCCACTGGCACGCCAGAGAAGAGCTGACTATCTCAACCAATGTTGCGTCTATGACTTCGCTCACCCTCCTCATCGTTGCCATACAAACCGTGAACACCTTGGACTTCCACGCCATACAGCAACACCCCCGACGAGCATGCCACCCTCGTATCACCCCAACGAGAATGGTACAGTAGGCTTACGTTTTCTGTGCTTCTAGTTTGTTGGCTTCTTTCATCCGAATCCGATTTCACGGAATCATGGATGTCTGTCTGTTACCTGAATCCGAGTGCAAATTTTGAGAAGATGTACTAGAGAAACATCACATCCTTTCAATCTAGTGCCATGCAAACATTTTATCTCTTTTGTGGGAAATAAGCCAACATCTGTAGTGACAAAATCATTTCGGTGTTAAAGAAGTGTCGCCCTTGGGTGTTCATTCCCTCGTTATTACGATGTTGTTTCCGCATATCCAAGTGATAATTCCCTATACAAAAGTGACTACACAAATCATTTCTCTGTAATAAGTGAAGCCTGCTAAGCAGGAAACGTTCCTTGGTTGGTCGCCCCACGTACCAAACCGTGGCCTTTCGTACGGTCATGGCGGTCGCCCGTACATTTCGTTACATTCGTACCGTCGCGCCACACTAATCACACTTGCACGGGAAATACATAACGGGTAGCAGGTACAGATGCACCCACTATCCGAAAAACAAATTTGAAAATATCAGAAAATTCAAAATAAAAATTTCAGACATACTTCAAGACATTTTATGCTAGCCCAAAAAGTTACGTGAAGAAAAATCATTTTTTGTGACCAGTGAAAAAAAGACAAATCTGAACGCTCCAAAATGATTTTATACGAGACTTTTTTTGTCGTTTTTGCACAGGGCACAACAAATATTTTTTCTCCACGACATTTTTTGTGCTCACACAAAATGTTCTAACGTGTATCCGAATTTTTTCTATAATTTTTTGACATTTTTAAAAAAATTAAAAATATTGTACATAATAGATGAATCTGTACCTATTACCCAAAACGCTGCCTCCTGCTTGCACGGACTATTGTTGATCAATGCTGTTCTAAATTTCGTTAGGGACGCATAGCGTGAATGATTTCGGATGGCTGGAGGAGCCACTAGTGGAGACGTGCCCTTCTGTCCCGGCCCGTGAGGGGCTTTAGTCCCGGTTGGCCAACCGGGACAGGCCAAGCGGGACTAAAGGCCCAACCTTTAGTCCCGGCCCTGTTACCAGCCGGGACCAAAGGCTCACCACGTGGCCGCGATACAGCGATTGGGCTGGAGTAACTTCAGTCCCGGCTGGTAAGCCCAACCGGGACTAAAAATTATTTTTCGAATCCAACATTTTTTTCTTCAATTTCTTAGTTAGAGTCTCTAATTAGAGGCGCCTCTAACTAAGCATCGTGTTGTAAATGCTCTCCTAATCCTAGCGCCTCTAATTTATTTTTTCGAATTGTTTGACTCGTTACTCTCTCATTTTGACCATTTTTAACACTAATTACACTTAAAATTTAGTCACATTCTAGTCTTGGTCAGACTTCTCGGTCGATCACCCATCCTCACACTACTCTATCCTCAGCACGCTTAACTTCTCTGTTCCTTCCTGCTGTGATCCCGCGAATCTGATTGTACCTTGTTGTCAATACTACCATATCAATCCAATTAACTCTTATATCATTGTGTCACATGTCTGTATTTTTTGAAACCAAAAACAATTATTTAAGTAAACAATAATGAATAAGTAATAATAATATTGAATTCCAATGAAAATAAAATAAGTAATAAAACTATTTTATTCATTTATTACCATTTATTCATATAATATGGCATAATTAAATATCTTTAAATATGTAAATCGCAATTGGACAAATAATATATCCATTATTATCAGAAAAATGTGAGGAATCTGTAAATCGCAATTGGACAAATAATATATCTTTAAATCTAAATATGAAATAATTTAGTTTTTAAATATTTTATTCATTTTTTGTTATTATCATCATATAATATGGTATATAATATAACTTTAAATCTATAAATCGCAGTTGGACAAGTAATATATATGAATCGATCAGAAAAATGATAGGAATCTAAATATTGTGTCCATATCATCTTTTGCATAAATATTAATGATTATACAAGTTTTAGGGTGATTGGCATTTTTAATAACCGTCCATCCACCAGATCTAACGGTATTAAATTAGTCGGTACCAGACTGACAGTACCGACCGGTTCCGCGGTACCGAAAATTGTGTGGGGCCGGTACCAACATTATGTGGGACCAGGTACCAAAACTGTGGGGCCGGTACCAAATTATGTGGAGCCATAAGTTTATTTTCATTATCAAAAATTATTTCACCGGTTGCTCACTCTCTCTTCTCTCGACCCACTCTCCACCGGACTGGGATTCGGTGACTGGCCCATGGCCAGTCACGCCGTAACTGTCCCCTCTTATCCATCGTTCACGATCAATCCAACGGCTCAGATTGATCCAAAAGTGAGATCAAAACCAAAATATTTCAGAAAAAATTGAAAAAATTCCACTAACTTGTATATGTATTTCTGGGTATTCTGAGAAAATTTCGCTTCATTTGGACAAGTGGTTTATCATTAAACAGCGTTTTTCTATTTCGATCTTGAAAAGCTATGAACTCATAAACGAGTGATCCAAAAGACATGCAATTTTCTCAGAATACCCAGAAATACATATACAAGTTAGTGGAATTTTTTCAATTTTTTCTGAAATATTTTAGTTTTGATCTCACTTTTTGGATCAATCTGAGCCGTTGGATTGATCGGGAACGATGGATAAGAGGGGACAGTTACGGCGTGACTGGCCATGGGCCAGTCACCGAATCCCAGTCCCTCTCCACCTACTTCCGTCTCCATCAGCGCCGCCGGGCGCCGGCGCCGTCGCCGGCCTCCTCCACCTTCCTCTAGCATGGACGCGGGCGCACGTAGCCAGGCCTCCTCCACCTCCCCTCGCGAATCCGGGCGCGGGCGCCGTCCCCGACCTTGTGCACCTCCCCTCCAGGAGCCAGGCGCGGGCGCCGTCGCCGGCCGCCTCCGATGCGGGCGTGGGCACCATCGCCGGTCCTCCTCCACGTCCCTCCAGGATGCGGGCGCGGGCGCCGTCGCCGGTTCTCCTCCACCTCCCCTCCAGGATGCGTGCGCCGGCGATGTAGCCGGGCCTCCTCCTCCTCCCCTCGAGGATCCTGGCGCGGGCGGCACCCCCGACCTCCTGCACCTCCCCTCCAGGAGCCGGGCACGGGCGCCGTCGCCGGCCTCCATCAGCAGCAGGAGGCGGCCGCGGGCCGCTCGGCTTTCCGTCCACCATCTCCGGAGCAGCAGCCACTGACGGCAGGACCTCTTCCCCCACTGCGGCTCTTCTCCAACCGGTGGCTGTATCCAACCTCCCGATTATGTCGCCCGTACTGGCCGCACAGCTGGGCGTGGATGCGAACAGCGACGCACAAGGTGACGAGGGGAATGGCCTGGACGAGAAAGTAAGCACCTTCATCTCTTCCCTTTTCCCTCCTCCCTAACCTTCTTGGCTCATATATCTGTTTTAATCGAACGGGAAATGCCCTTTCCCCTACCTCCAGATCCACCCCACCGTCGTGGTTGTCCTCCTTTGGCACGCTGCGGCGGCGAGATCTTTGTCCTGGGACGCAGAAACGCCCTCTCCGGCCATCCTCCTCCACCTCCCACGATCCGATGACGATGACAAGATGTTTCTCACGAGGTAATTGATTTCATCCTCCTATAGTTTCGATTTTCGTTTTCTCTCTCCCTCTTTACATCGATTCGATATGTCGCACGGCGATGGCGGGATGCTGATCTTCGTGGGGGTTTTCTCGGTGTGTGCAGGACGGAGTACGCCCACGGTGTCAACACCTTCTCCCCGGAAGGGTGGCTGTTCCAGGTCGAGTACGCCCTTGAGGCCATCCAGGTGGGATTGTTTTTTTCTTTTCTATTTGGATCCCCGAACTGTCAAAAACTGCGGCTAAATGGCGTATAGTTACATGCTAGATTCGTCGGGTTTGTGAGCGGGCAGTACTTTGCTCGTAAATCTGAGCCAGCTGGGAGGTTTGGTATTTAGGATGGGACTACAGATCTCTGGGTTCTGGAGGACCCGTGTTGCAAGCTTTAGCTAGGATCGATGTGCAGCGTCACTGCATGTAAGTAGCTCTTATGATGTTAATCCCCCTGCTACGATTGCAGTTAGGACCCACCGCGATTGCCTTGAAGACTAAGGATGGTGTTCTCCTGTCTGTTAAGAAACGTGTGACCTCACTGTTGCTGGTAATTGCATCTTCACTTACTAATGTTTTGTGCCGGTCAGATGATTGTTCAATTATATGTGTCATAACCGTGCATTTGAGTATTTAGTTGCACATCTTGCAGACTGAACTTTTTGTACGTTGGTTCATGATTGTTCACCTGGATCTTCTTGAAGACAAAGTATGGGTTGAGGAAGTTGTTTAGCGTTGGAGTTTGCGTTGCTGGCCTCGTATAATCGTATTGGTAGTGTTCTCCGATGTGACCTCATCTGATCGTAAATCAAGTAAGAACCTTACATAGGATTCATATATGTACCTTATATGTACTTTATTTAGCATTCCATTATCTGCTTAACTTCTAAGTTTTGTTTGTTATGTTAAACTTCCGTTACCAAAAAAATCTTCTAAAATTCAAAATTTGTGCTGCTCTAGCGTTATTCAAGTTTTTGTAGTCTTAAATATGTGTACACTTGATTTGCTACACACCAAGCTCTCGTAGAACATGGCAGTTAGTACATGGTATGTGCTAAAATGTTAGTTGCGTAGTGATTCATGAAAACAAGAAGGTGTAATAGATGGAGCACCGTCTCAAGGAATTCATGACGTACAAGAGTTGCTTACAAGCATTGCCTTACAAATAATATGAGAAAACAAGAAAACATAATACAACTGCCACCCCTGTAAACTTCATGACGACGTATATGGGTCCAGCTTCTGGCGTGTTTTGGTGCGTGTGCATGGGCCCTTGACCATTTCAGTGAGATTCTTGGTGGAAAGTTGTTCTTTGACTGTACTCTCAGTAGTGACAACCTTCCTCGGACGTCCACGTTTCCGCTTTTGTTTTACAGGTGAAATAGTTTGTTTGTTGGGAACATCTGGATTAGGGATTTCTTGGACCATGTCGTCGTCTGCACCATTGTTTTTCTGTGCAATGCTCGCGTCGTACTCCTTCTGTACAGGAGAAAGCAGTGCGTTAGTTGCAATCGGAAGTAGGTGACATTCAAAGTCAGTTCTATATCACTTACCGTTATAGGGTTTTCATACGATTCTCTTCGAATCTCGTTGCAATCAGAACGCAGCAGCCTTGAACATACTTTGATGCTGAAAATATCTATTTGTGCCTATATTTTATAGGGATACATATGTTAGCATAGCGTCGAAGGCATAGATAACCTGTGTGAAATGGAACTTAATATTTCACTGACCTGTGTGAAATGCTCGGTCATCTTAGTCCCGTCCCATGACAACATGTACTTCAGTGTGTACGCCCCACAAGAATGGCTGAGTAGTATAGTTGAATATCAGAAATCTTGTGTAGGCGAGTAATAATTTAGGAACCAAATACCAGAACCTTTCCCAAATCCCCAGAATCAAGTTGCGTTGTTCGTGCCACCGAAGGACCAAACCTAATGCAATCCTTCCGATCACTATTTGGTTCCTTGTTGTCAGCTTGTTCATTCAGAGACATCTTCATACGCTTATAAGCCCCATCAGATTCAGCTGCTCTGAAACATACCGCGTCACTCATCTTCCGCAACTCACGGTATCTTAACATGAATATCGAAAATTCATACATGTCGTTTGTTCCTAAACAAAGGAACTGGACAGAGTGATATAGGACTACAGAACACGAGCATCTCACCTAGCTTTCTGAAATCAAATTTCAGTTTTCGGAGCAAGCCGTCACCGCGCCGCAGACCTTGGGGAGTGTGATCGGCGTGTGGCAGTACCGTGGCCTCACCCAGCTACCTCCACGCAACCGTCGCTGCCGACCAGCTCACCGCGCGCCGCCGCAATCCGTGGCCTCAGCCTGATCCGATCGAGATGTCATCGTCGACCACTGCCGCCAGCAGCCACCGGGAGACCACGACCCAGCCGCCCACGCAGCTCGCCGAGAAATCCGTGGCCTTCCCCCCGCTCCCTCCGCGCCTCCGTAGTCGCCGACCTCGCCGCGACAGAGGAAGAGAGGCGGCGGCGGCGGCGGCTTCCCTAGCCGCGACCTCACCGCAACCTCGCCTGGTGTCGGCTCCTCACCCAAATACTCGCCGCGGGCCGCCACCTAGCCGAGAGGCTTCATCCTCGCCGCGCCGATGGAAGGGAGTCGACGGCTGCGCCCAAATCCTCACCGCGGGCCGCCACCTAGCCGAGGGCCTTTATTCTCGTCACGCCGGTGGAAGGGAGGCGGCGACTGCGCCCAAATCCTCGCTGCGGGCCGCGGGCTTGATCTCGCCGCGCCGGTGGAAGGGAGGCGGCGGCTGGGCGCGGCGAACGGAGGCGGCGGCTGCCCTAGTCGCGGGTGCCCGAGTCACGGCACAGCGATCGTTTCAGCGATTGTTTTTTTTTTTATGGGAAACGTACGGATTAGAAGATGAGCATAGGGGGCAGTTTTTTTTCCCTAATACAACGAGAATTTTAATCAACGGCTCATAAAAATCGCCTCCTAATCAATGGCTGACAAAATTCAGAGTCCACGGTTCCGACGGAACCACGAGTTCCGTGCCAAATCACCGTAAAAGAGCTCTAATGATTAAGTAATAATAATTATTAATTCATTTTTTTGTTATTTGTAGAGAAAAATCATATTATTTTTTTTGAATTCCAAACCTATGTTAACATAAACATTAATGATTAAGTACTAATAGTTTTGAATTCAAATAACAAGAAAATCAATTTTACATTATTATTTTCATTTTCAATTTAATATGGATAAATTCATATCTTTAAATCCGTAAATCGAAATTTGACAAATAATATGTATAAATCGATCAAAAAAATGATTAAGTAAGATTTATGATTAAGTAATAATAATTATTAATTCATTTTTTGCATAAATATTACTTCAAATTATTAATTCAAAAATTAATTCATTTTTTGCATAAATATTACTTCAAATTATTTTTTGCATAAGTAAGATTAATGATTAAGTACTAATAGTTTTGAATTCAAATAACAAAAAAAATTAATTTTACATTATTATTGTCATTTTCAATTTAATATGGAAACATTCATATCTTTAAACCGGTAAATCGAAATTCGACAAATAATATGTATGAATCGATCAGAAAAATGATAGGAATCTAAATATTGTGTCCATATCATCTTTTGCATAAATATTAATGATTAAGTAATAATAATTATTAATTTATTTTTTTTGTTATTTGTAGAGAAAAATCATATTATTTTTTTGAATTCCAAACCTATGTTAACATAAACATTAATGATTAAGTACTAATAGTTTTGAATTCAAATAACAAGAAAATCAATTTTACATTATTATTGTCATTTTCAATTTAATATGGATAAATTCATATCTTTAAATCCGTAAATCGAAATTCGACAAATAATATGTATAAATCGATCAAAAAATGATTAAGTAAGATTTATTATTAAGTAATAATAATTATTAATTCATTTTTTGAATAAATATTACTTCAAATTATTAATAAAAAAATAATTCATTCCTCATCAAGCGAAAGAGAAAGCAATGGCCGCCGTCTCCCGTCTGAACCCCGTAGCCTCGCCATTCATTCCGGTGGCACTCCTCCCCGCTATATGCTACCCCTCTCCTACTCCGGCCGCCACTATGCCTGGTTTGTTCGCGTCCCAGTTCTTGTACCCCTCTCCTTAATTATTAATTCATTTTTTTGTTATTTGTAGAAAAAATCATATTATTTTTTTGAATTCCAAACCTATGTTAACATAAACATTAATGATTAGGTACTAATAGTTTTTAATTCAAATAACAAAAAAAATTAATTTTACATTATTATTGCCATTTTCAATTTAATATGGAAATATTCATATCTTTAAACCGGCTGCTAGCTGCAACCTTCGTTCTAGGCTCTTCTTTCCCCCATTGCCCGATATATAAACACCGGCTGCTAGCTGCATCTTCCGTATAGTGCCTCCCTACTTCCTATTCCTCATCAAGCGAAAGAGAAAGCAATGGCCGCCGTCTCCCGTCTGAACCCCGTAGCCTCGCCATTCATTCCGGTGGCACTCCTTCCCGCTATATGCTACCCCTCTCCTACTCCGGCCGCCACTATGCCTGGTTTGTTCGCGTCCCAGTTCTTGTACCCCTCTCCTTAATTATTAATTCATTTTTTTGTTATTTGTAGAGAAAAATCATATTATTTTTTTGAATTCCAAACCTATGTAGATGAGCTTACATTTTGTCCCGTTGTGTTTTCATTTCTAAGGCGGTTCTATTTTAGTATCATGTTAAGGGCAATGTCATATAATAGAACTTATTTTGCACAACTTGGATGTATCTTCTATCATATATAATACAGCTCTATAACGAAAAAAACAATAAAAACATTATTACGTAGTTAGGGATGCTAACTATCTAATATAAAAACATTATTACGTATGTTAGACATTTACGTAGTTAGGGATGCTAACTATCTAATAAATTGATTTTTGATATTATGAGTCTGGTACTATTGAGGCAACAATATTGAGGTGGATGGAAACCTTTTCAGAGGAAACAATTTGGTTATTTGTGTATATAACATGGTATAGTATTTTCAATTTTTTTATTTCTCAAGTTTTGCAACATATTTGTGGTTGGTGCTTTGCAAAAAAACACATTTTTCACACTCGGAAACAATATAGCACATTCAAAAAAATGTATTTCTCAAGTCTTGCCCAATTGATTTAAATATAGGAAACAATACGAGGCACCCGGATTGCCCAATTGATTTAAATATAGCACATTTAGATCGACACATTGAGACATACGATCACATAGCACCGAGAGTCCTCCTAGCAACCTCGTAGCCTAGGCGAGCGTCCCGAGCGGCATACTTGATGCGATAAAAGCTCAATGGAAACTTGCCCCAACCTAATGTGAGTTTCTCTTCTTCCTCCTTCTTCTTCTCGTCCTCCTCCTCCTCCTTCTTCTTCTCGTCCTCCTTCTTCTTCTTCTTGTTGATCTTCTTCTTCTTCTTCTTCTCAAGCGTTGTGCCAATAGTAAAATTGGCTAGAGTATAGAGACTCGGAAGATTAGGGTACGTTGGGTTAGGGTGAACGGCCCGCTGGAGGTCGACGGCGGACGAAATACGAATTCCGTAAGGCCCCAGCATACGCTGATCGTTGTTGATAGCCGCGCCGCAGAATTTGATGGTTTTGTCCATCAAGAAGTCCTTGAGGGCCCGCGGCACCCGATCAGCGTGGCAAATATGGAACACCAACGTGTCGTTCGCCACGGAGAGTTGCAGGACGGTGGCACGCTGCCTCTCCTCGGGTGCGGCGTCGGTGAACTCGCAGTCGAGGCCCACGATCTTCATCGGTGCGGCGTCGAGGTAGCGCCTCTTGACGTCTCGGATCCATCTCTCCACGGTTGATGCGCGGAGAGTGACCACGACCTTGAAGTGCATGTCGACGGCGTCGTCCTTGTAGTGGTACTCCTCGGAACGAGGTGGGGGCACGAGTGGCTCCATGGCGCGCGGTAGCGATTCGAGAGAGGATTTTAGAGAAGATTAGAGAGAGGAGATGGTGCATTTGGCAAATGGCACTGTAGCTCTCTTATATAGAGCTAGAAGGGGAGATGAGGAGGCTGGCCGTGGTAATTAATCCGGCCGTGTTTTTCAACTTCCCAAAATCCATTAAGCATTTGATCAACTTCCAAGACATTAATCGATCGTTTCATTCCCCGGCCGTGTGATCAACGACCCGCGCGGGAACCCAAGGGTCCTCGTTTGAACATCATTAGTCGCGGGTTGTATGTAGGACCGGGACTAAAAGGTCCTCGTTTGAACGAATTAGCCGCAGACCCCTTTAGTCCTGGTTTGTATCTCAAACTGGGACCATTGGTCCCTAACGGGCCGCGACTAATGATTGCCGTACGCTTCGGCGTTTTCGGGGCGACGTGTCCGGACCATTAGTCGCGGCCCAGACCGCGGCCGAGACTAATGGCCCGGACGAAAGGCCTCTTCTCTACTAGTGAGCAAAAGTGACCAAATGGATTAGTACATGTTGACATTTGTGGTGGGCGTAATCCTGCCGGGATACCTGCTATGAGCCTATAAGTTTTCATTTAGGTATAAGCCTACAAATTGATAATACTTACCTGATCGACACCAAATGCCTAGTCCCGCACTAATTGTTAATGTAGCAAACCTGCCTTCCCTTGACAAATGCATAGTGTTACAGTAGTACTTCAAAGCGCAATTGGCAGCACTACATTACCTCTTCGTACGCATCTAACAGAACAGACGACGAGGGTTCCTGCCTCCTGCCGGCGGCCGCCGCCGATCCATCTCGCCTCTGTGGCCTTAGGGCCATGGTGGCGCGGTAGATCCCGGTCCTAGTCGGCGGGAGGGCTCCGTTCTCACAAGTTTCTTTTTGTGTTTGGTTAGGGTTTGCGTCTTACTTAGGGAGATGAAGCGGCGGCTATTCCCTGAAGATGAAATAAGGTTCTTCCCGCCTAACCCCTGTTCCGGCGATGCGTCTAGCATTGTCGGAAGACGTGTGGAGGTATGTCTCTGACGGATCTCGTGGGATTCGGTCGGTGTTTGTCTTCGGTGGATCCGCTTGGATCCGGTCTTCGTTCGTGTGTCTACAGTTTGCAGTTTGGATCCTTCCAATCTACCCTTCTCTTTATCGGCGACGGTTGCTGTTCTGGTGCGCTGGTCCTATGGGGTCTTAGCACGACGACTTCCTGACTGTCTACTACAACAAGTTTTGCCCGGCTCTGGTGATGGAGAGGCGATGACAGCGGCGCGCCTTCGGCTCGCTCTAGTGCTTGTAGTCGTTGCTAGGTGGTCTACGGACTTTGATGTAATTTTTCTTACTTCAGGTGTCCTTTGTACTACCTTGACAGTTGATGAATAGATTGGAAGTTTTATCGCAAAAAAACAAAGCGCAATTGATCATCAGACAATAAAAACACAATATTTGGTGAGAGCCCCAGATCAAAAACCAATACCTTGCGCTTTGTACATTTCGAACCTTTTCTAGTTTTGCCTAATCAATCATCTGTTATACAGAACTCAACTGTAGATGTATTGTAAGGAGTCGTGTACTGAAGTTTTTTTTGGTCAGTGCGTCATTCGGTTGTAACGAATCGTAGACGTTCCCGTCGACAGCGAGTCGTCTGTGGTGACTTCGTCAATTTTAAGACCGACCCGCCGGCTCAGTGGTTCGGAGGTGCTCATAGGGGTATGGTGTGCGTGCGTTCGTTCATATGGGTGAGTGTATGCACGTGTATGTGAGTGTCTGTTGTACTGTGTTTCGAAAAAAATGGTATTGGGCGTATTCTATTGCTGAGGACATGAAAATATGGGTAAGTGTGTGCACGTGTATGTGAGTGTCTGTTGTACTGTATTTCTAAAAAAATGGTATTGGGCGTATTCTATTGCCGAGTAGAGGAAAATACTCAACTGCGGATGTATTGTAAGGAGTCGTGTACTGAAGTTTTTTTTTTTGGTCAGTGCGTCATTCGGTTGTAACGAATCGTAGACGTTCCCGTTGGCAGCGAGTCGCCTGTGGTGATTTCGTCAATTTTAAGACCGACCCGCCGGCTCAGTGTTTCGGAGGTGCTCATAGGGGTAGGGTGTGTGTGCGTTCGTTCATATGAGTGAGTGTGTGCACGTGTATGTGAGTGTCTGTTATACTGTGTTTCGAAAAAAAATGGTATTGGGCGTATTCTATTGCTGAGGACATGAAAATATGGGTAAGTGTGTGCACGTGTATTGTACTGTGTTTAGAAAAAAAATGGTATTGGGCGTATTCTATTGCTAATTTTTTTTTAATAATACATTTTTTTAATTAAATTCAAAAAATATTACGCAAAATAACGAAATTGCAAAAATAATACGGCCTCGGCCCAGCTTGGGCCGATAAGGGCCCGTCGGCCAGGCTTGGGCCGATTTGGCCTGTCGGCCGCCCTGCGCCTGTCAGCGAAATCTGTCGGCCAGAGCCGGGCCGACTAGGCCTTATCGGCCCAAGCCTGGCCGACGGGCCCTTATCGGCCCAAGCTGGGCCGACTGGCTGTTGATTTTTTTTTTCACCTCTCCCTCCTCTTTTTTAGCCACACAAATGCAGACAAATTACAGATGAAATCAAACTCCAAATTTAAATCACTGATGCACACATATAAAACATAGTCTACAAACACTGATCCACACATATTACAGATAAAAACATAGTCCAATTTTAAAACATTGATCCACATTATTATAAATAAAAGCACAGTCCAAATTTAAAACATCCTAGTTTCTTCCCCTTCCTCTTGGTCCTCGGCTGCCTCGTCCACGTGGAGCAGCTGCTCTAGTTGCCGGAGCAGCATTCGTAGGTGGGAATTTTGTACAAGCAGTGTCCCTGTGACCAAAATCATTGCACAAGAAACATTGCACTGTCGGGCCTCCGGCTTCAGATTCATCCATACCATTTCTGATACGCTTGCACGGTCGTCTACCTCTACCAGTACGCAGTAGCCTTGGGTCGGGGATGTACTGCCTTTCATTAGGGTCAACCGTGTTAAAATTACCTACAGCTCAAAATCCCACCATTTCACCGGTCCAGGTATTAAGAACAGACTCGTTCAAATAATATGGTGAAACGAACGAGATGGCTGATAGTCCGAGTTGCCCACACGCAGCCAATACATGGGAGCAGGGCAGGTGAAGCAATTTTGGTTTATTGCATGTGCAGTCACATGTTGGTCGGGCTTCATTTCCAATTCGCACCTCATGCGTTCTGAGCTGATTTCCTCTAAGTTCCTCCAATTCGCACAAGTATTTGACTGTGCCCTCAAAAATACCCTTCACAATGGCTGTAAGTGGCAATGCCCTATTTCCTCTAAGAACAAAGTTGTATGTTTCAGCCAGGTTGGTAGTCATAACACCGTACCTGGCTCCATAAGTGTCATGCAGCAAAGACCACCTCTCAAGAGGCTCGTGCTCTATCCACTGCTGAAAGTTTTTAATCAACCTCCCAGTCTTTCTCCTAACACCAGGGGGATCAAATCCTGGCAAGTCACAAAGCCCAACAGGTACATCCTCAGCTGGTGGAGGTCCGGTTGCTAGCTGTTGCGCCACAAGTTGCACATGTGCTGCTACTGCAACATTTCGTGCAGCTCTCCTCTGCCTAACATGCTGGTTAGTGAAGTCATCAAGCTTACCACGTACGAATGTGTATTTCCAGAATTGGTTCTGCTTGCACAGTTTTTTGAATAGATTCATCAAAGCCTTATCCCGGAACTGTGAGAAAAAATTGGCCCCCAAATGGCGCATGCACCAACGACTCTGCAGGTCTAGCCATGGCGTTTCTTCCGCGGCCACAGGGTTTGTGAGTGCCTTGACGGCGTTCAGTATACCAGCATGGCGGTCATGAAGGATGCACACGTTCGGCTTATCTTTTATTACTGCTATTTTAAGCTGCCTGAAGAACCAAGTCCAACTTTCAGTGTTCTCGCTCTCCACAAAAGCAAATGCAAGTGGCACGATCTGATTGTTGCCATCCTGACCAATGGCAGTCAAGATCTGTCCCCTATACTTGCCAGTAAGAAATGTACCATCAACACAGATAAGTGGTCGACAATGAGTGAAACCTTCTATGCATACACCGAAAGAGAAGAACACACGATGCAGCACCTTTACGTTTGGAAACTCTGCCATCCAAAAGTGTTTGACGTCAACATATGTGCCTGGATTACGGGCCTGCAATGTGTAGAGGAGCCGAACAACTGAGTCATATGAGTCTAGGAACGATCCGAATCTTTTCTCAAGTGCTATCTGCTTAGCCCTCCAAGCTTTGCCATAAGATATTGTGTACTTGAACCTGGTGAACACCTTATGTATAATAGCCTTCGCTTCCATAGCTTTGCCCTGTACTATTTCTGAGTACAGCAACCGAGCTATAAGCGTGGACGAAATGTTACGATGATCTTGAGGAATACTCTCAATTCTACATGTGTGTTGTACTACGTCGCTCACTTTCCAGTTTATGCCGAAGTGAGGACGATAACCGTGCACCCTTCCAGGACACCCTGCTACCTCACATTCCATTGTCAGATATTTTTTACTCGACACCTTGGTTTTGAATGTCTTGCAAGTCGACATTGCCCAGTTAATGATTGCATCTTGCAAATGTTGCTTGTCGGTATATAGAGCACCCGCAGAAACCTGGTTCTGATGGTATTCCCAGGCAGAATCATGACCATCGTTCACTGTCATTGACGACGAGAAATCATGACTCCATGACGCAGGATTTGGCACCACATGTTCGTCATCCGACTCGTCGGAATCATGCCCATAAGCACTACCACCATCTTCGTCTTCCTCTTCCATCATTTCTTGGAATACATCGTCTGCTGCTGCCTCAGCAGCATCTTCATCTCCCTCTTCCATATGCTCTGTCTGACTATTTTGGCCAGATTCATAACTACCACCTCCAACATCTTCCTCTTCCATCTGCTCTGTCTGACTATTTTGGCCAGGATCGTAATCACCACCTCCAACATCTCCCTGATTATAATCATGTCCAGAAAATTGCATCTCCTGACTACTCTGGCCAGGATCGTGCCCTCCCTCGCCTTCAGGCGCAATCACCTCCTTCGCGACAGGTATCAGTAAGGCATGAGGGGTACATCCCCTGCTTGCGCAGCCTTGCAACCATCGCACCATCTGAGAGGTCCGTTCTATCGGCCTCAAATAAAAAAACACCGGGGACCTTGTCTTCGTCCACAGTGCATGCACACCGACGGTGTCTGTTTCAGGAAGCCCTAAACACGCTGCCAACCAATCTTTCAGCTGACTTATAGACCATGTTTGTGGGTCACTCAGTTCCAACTCTGACCATCGAAACTCACCCAAATCAGCTCCATGCTCATTTACTACAACTTCGCCAGGACCGTAGAAAAACAAACATTTCACTAAATTACTCATCTCAACAACCTAAAAATGTGACACCAATTTACTGTTACAACCGGGAACAACTATATACTTAATATTGTTAGCAAAATAAACGCATACCCTTGAAGCGTGCCGATTCAATGGACCAGCAACGTCACCACCACCGCCAATGCAACACCGCTGCACCACCACCACGCTGCACCATCCACCAACCTACAGCAACCTCCACCTAAACTCCACCATTGCTCCAACCAAACAACACGAAATCACACAATAATCCAACACATCTGTAGATCTGAGCTGCCTTAACTCTCTAACACTTGTAGAAGGAAGATTTGGTGGCTGGATGGACAGATCGCCGCTGAAACGCAGTAAGGAGCTGCTGGTTTCGAGAGGAAGAAGAAAAGGAGAGAGAGGACGCGAGGAGGAAGATGTGGGCAGGGCTGGCCTTATCCAGTGTCCTGTCGGCCCTGCCCTGGCCGACAGGCCGGTCGGCCGAGTTCTGGCCGATTAGTGCCCCCTCACGGCCTGTCGGGCGCAGGCCTGGCCCACCATGCGATCTGGTCGTACTTAACAAAGCCGATAAGGCCAAATCGGGCCAAGCCTGGCCGACGGGCCCTTATCGGCCCAAGCTGGGCCGAGGCCGTATTATTTTTGCAATTTCGTTATTTTGCGTAATATTTTTTGAATTTAATTAAAAAAATGTATTATTAAAAAAAATTAGCTATTCTATTGCCGAGTACAGGAAAAGACAAAAAATTGAGCAGAGTGGGATTTGAACCCACGCTATCTGGCGCCTTAGACCAACTCGGCCATCTGATCTTTTTGCTGTTCAAATCGACTGAAAGATATATCGTTTTCTTTAGAGAGAATTTTTTTAGAAAAACAAATTGACCAGAGTGGGATTCGCCTTAGACCAACTCGGCCATCTGATCATTATGTTTATAAACGGACTCAACGTACTTTTGTAACCTCGGACCTCATGTGTTAACACTTAGCACAACAGATCCGTGTACTTGCAATCAAAAATATCACCCGAGTAAACAAGACAATAATCCAGAAGAGAAGAATTAAGAGGTGGTCTTCTGTACTTGTAGTTTAAGAATCATAATGACAAAGAAACAAGTATATGCAACTTTTTACTCGTGGAAAAGATATTAACATATACAATATATTGTATCTGGGAAAATTACCCAACGTTTCTTTTATCACCTTTTCTGCTTACATCAAAATTAGAATAAAATGTCTCATAAAGCCCCCAGAAAGGGATAAAATAATCAAGATTTCGACTTAAATTTGCTACAAGGGTTGGTAACCGTTTCTGGGCTCCAAATTATCTATTTGCCAACATCATCCTATTCCTACTCGACACTCTTCTCTCGCGGTCTGCGCCGCCCAGAACAGGGATCAAGATGAAGCAGGTATTGGCAACTTTTTTTTTCAGCAAAGGATTGACAACACCTGTTTTAGTTTCTTTTCCTACATCCACTGGAATGATAAAACAATTAGACATCTCAATAATACTCATCGACAAAAAAGAAATGGAGCTCAGTAACAGAGAATGTGGATAGTCGAAGCAAAATCGTATACCGTGTAACATTCAAAAAAAATTGTATACCGTGTGAACTGAAAATGGCAGTCGTATCAGAATTCAGTCTCTGATTCGCCTTCGTCTTCTGCAGCTGATCCTCTCTTCCCCTCCGCGCTCGGAAGTGCCGTGCCCAATGCCGCCGCCGCCTTCGTTCTCGCCACCCTTCCCCACGCCTTCAACCACATCATCTCCATCCCCTCGACAAATGGCCGCCCTCGTGCTCAACCACCCGTCGTCCACCCTCACCACCGCGTCGGCGCGCTCCCTCTCGGCGTCCCTCCTCGCCGTCGCGCCCGCCCTGCCGACGCCCGTGGCCAACTCCGTCCTCAAGCTCCTCTGGCACCACGCCCCGCGCGCACTCCTCTTCTTCCACTCCCTCCTCCACCTCCCCGCCCGCGCGCACGCCATCTCCCCCTGCACCATCGACCTCGCCCTCGACCTCTCCGCGCGCCTCCGCCACCCTCGCCAGCTCACCAACTCCATCCTCGCGCTCTTCCCGCGCCTCCGCGTGCCCTTCACCCCGCGCACCTTCCCCATCCTCTTCGAGCGCTTCGCCGCATCGCAGCGCAGGCCCGACATCGCCGTCCGCCTCTTCCTCTCGCTCCACCGCTCCCACCGCGTCACGCAGGACCTCCCCCTATTCAACTCCCTCCTCGACGCGCTCGGGAAGTCGCGCCATGCCAGCAAGGCCGCCTCCCTCGTCCGCGCCCTCGAGAGCCGCTTCCCACCTGACGTGGTGACGTACAACACCCTCGCTGACGGATGGTGCCGCATCAAGGACACATCCCGCGCGCTCGACTTGCTGCGCCACATGGCCGAGTCCGGCATTACCCCTACGAAAACCACCTATAATATCATCCTGAAAGGCTTCTTCCGTGCTGGACAGATACAACACGCATGGAATTTCTTCCTCCAGATGAAGAAGAGGGGCACTAAAGATGAGAACTGCAAGCCTGACATCATTTCGTACACTACCATCATTCATGGGCTGGGTGTTGCCGGGCAGCTGGAAAAAGCTCGCAAACTGTTTGATGAAATGCCTAAAGAAGGATGCACGCCTTCAGTGGCCACGTACAACGCCCTCATTCAGGTGATATGTAAGAAGGGAAATGTGGAGGATGCATTGACGGTGTTTGATGCTATGGTCCAAAAGGATTACGTACCAAATGTGGTTACTTATACTGTCTTGATCCGGGGCCTCTGCCAAGCTGCGAAAATTGACCGAGCCATGAAGCTGATGGAGAGGATGAAGAATGAAGGCTGTGAGCCTGTCGTTCAGACATACAATGTTCTAATAAGGTATTTATTTGAGGAAGGGGAGATGGAGAAGGCGTTGTGTTTGTTTGAGAGGATGAGTAAAGGAGAGGACTGCCTGCCCAATCAAGATACATACAATATCATAATAAGTGCAATGTTTGTGCGCAAGAGGGCTGAAGACATGGCAATGGCTGCAAGGATGGTGATGGAGATGGTGGAGAGAGGATACTTGCCTAGAAGGTTCATGCTCAATCGTGTCCTGAATGGATTGATGTTGACAGGGAATCAGCAGATTTCTAGAGACCTCTTGAGAATGCAAGAGAAATATAGACGCCTGCGACGAGAATTAAGATTGTGATTGCCATTTGACTTCTGCATTGGCGTGAGCATTCGATTCTTTGACTTTCGTGCATCATGAGGCTTGGGAACAGAACTAAGGTTCAACCCTCAAGTGCCTAGCAGTTATACTTGATACTTGTCATATGATGATCACTGATCAGTTTGTTGTGCAAGCCACACTTGATTATTGGTATGTCCTGTGAACCTGTTCATTGAGTTTTCTTTATTGTTTGTGCATATCTGATTAGCAGTTTAATTTATTTTGGTTTGCCATGTTTTTATCTTTTTCATCAGCTCTGCATGTTCTGTTTGCAACTGCTGGAGGATCAAATCCCGAAGGTATGCTAATCACAGTCTATTATCTCTTGGTAATTTGGCATAGAGTTACTAGATTATTTATTACTACCTCCGTATCTTATTATAAGACGTTTTAGTAGGCTAATTTAGCATACCAAAACGTCTTTAATTTGAGACAGAGGAAGTAGTAGGTTGCTGCATTTCTGTAGACGTAATATAAGGTTTGGTCATGACCTATGCTACTAATCAATTAAGGAATATAGATACCAAACACATCACGATATTATGAGATTCTTGGTCATCCAATTATCCATGAACAAAGTGACTGCACTGTGTTTGAGCGCACAGCGGTCCGGCCTAGCTCATCACGCACGAGCCAGTGCCCTAACAGCTGAGGTCCACCGGGGCCCACTACCAAACGAGGCCTCAGGCCTAACTAAACCCAAAAGACTAGCCTGATGGGTGAGGTTTGCCACACCTTTTAAGTTGTGCTCCCCCACAGTCAATTTCCGATGTGGGACTAAACCCAACACACTAATGGCCAAATATTTGTACGAAATAAGAGCTAACAGTGACTTTTAGTTGTGGCGTGCTGAAGGCAAGTACTGAGTCATGCTGGATTTTTTGTTAAAAGATTATTATTGTTTTTCTAGGTATGCTTTGAGGGATCCGTACTGTTTGTTTTTGTTAAGCATGTTATGGTTGAGTGAGAATACACAAAGCAAACATAAATGTGAAGTTAAACATTTCTCTCGTTTTGCAGGGTTGTGGGTGCTGGATTTCTAGCAGATGGTAGTTTCCCATTTCTGGCGTGACTCTGTGAGCCAACATACAGCCAGACAGCAAGGTAGAATCTCTGTTCAAGAGAAATGAACTTATTTTGGTATTTTCTCCATAGTTTCCTTGGCATCAAGCTTTATCTTACATCTTTGATTATTCTAGATGCTGCAAGTGGTAAATTTCTGTCTGAACCTAGTGTGATAGCTAGTCTCGTGTAGTTGTGTGCAAGGTTTTGGTTACCAAATAGGTAAAAAATCCCGAGGAAGTGTAAATTAGGATGTATACTCTGTCTGATCATGGATCTGAGGGTAACACACTGGTTATGTGTGTGTGCGGTCTTGCATTCTGTAAGGACGCTGGTTCGAGGGATGTCTACGACATATTTCTGCATTCTTGTGTAGTTTTGAATCGATTAGATCCCGAACAAAATTAATCCAGGAAAAACAGAAAAAAGTCAGGACTTGAACCGGGGACTCGCAGGACACACCGGCAAAGTGGTACCATTTCGCTATGTCTTAACTAATGTTAGTACATGATACGGTATTTTATGTGCATTCGTTTATTCAAATTCAAAATTTTCAAATAAATTCGAGATTTTTGGTCGGTAAGAATATTTACCGAGGGGTCTCAGGAAATGCGGTTACTGGCGGTAACCAGATTTACCACCCGGTTACCCAATCATTGGTTGTGTGTACTACTTTCTTCTGTTCGGGCTGGAAGAACAGACTCTGTTGACCTGTGACTTCTTTTGTATTTCCTCCGTCTTGAAATATAAGGTTCTTGTGCCTTCTGACTTTATGTTTTACCAAGACTTCGTCCGACAATATGTGGATAACATGTTACAAAAATGATATTTATGGATTCATATTAGAGAATACTATTAAATGTCATCAGTTTTGTTTGCGATAACCCGCATATATTTTGGTATCGCTGGTCAAATAACAAACCCATGAAAACACGTGGGCCTTATATTTCTGGATGGAATATTGTATGGACAAGTTGGAAGCTCTTTAGTAATCAGAAGAAAACACACTGTGGCCAGATAAGCATCGACACTATATGAATTTAGGATATTGTCAACTATCAAAATAGTTTGCTTGAACTTAAATCCCCCCTCCGGCATAAATTTTTCCACATTGAATTCAATCGCTGCAATTTACACAGTTCACAATTTAGACAACCTTTTAATTGTTTTCGGGCTGTTTATTTTGTTGTTTGTGCTGTTGGTATTCCAAGACTTACATCGATGGGTTTTGGGCAAGTTTTGTTGTATTTTGTGCTCTTGGTTTACCAAAACTTACACCAATGGGTTTACCCAACCTCTTCACTTCATGTAATTAAGGCTGTTTAGTTCTGTAGAGCATGCCTTCAGCTCTTTCATGCTTCCTTTTTTCAAGGTTCAGAAATGACTAAAGTTTATGGAATTTTTTCACAAACCACTTATGTAGATCTATTTTTGCAAGGTTTTGACCATGTTATCATATTTATAGCTACATGGTGATGCAGAGACTCGAACCATTAGCGTCCTGCCTATGTGTACGTGAATTAATGTGATCTTCAGTGGACATTGCAACTTGTTTTGGCGGATCCTTATTAATCTGAAACTACTTCCTTATTACTATTGTTAGCGAGACTCTAAAGAATTTTATCCACACTTGATTAAGTATGTTTCCTAATAAAAGTTATAACCCTTACATTGATAGGTTTTGACCGTGTTATCATATTTATAGCTACATGGTGATGCAAAGACTCGAATCATTAGCATCCTGCCACTGTGTACGTGAATTAGTGTGATCTTCAGTGGACATTGCAACTTGTTTTGGCTGATCCTTATTATCTGCCACCAGTCAAATCTGAAACTACTTCCTTATTACTATTGTTAGCGAGACTCTAAAGAATTTTATCCACACTTGATTAAGTCTGTTTCCTAATAAAATTTCTTACCCTTACATTGATAGTGCCTTGCGTGCTTTGAAGAAAGGGTGACATGCTGGAAGATGCATGAATGCCAGCTAGGCGATACAAGATGTTATGTGTAATATGTAGCATCCTTACTTAACAGTTCAATAGACGGAGCTCAAGGTCAAGATTTAACTCCTTTGTTAGTTGATCATCTGGACAGTGGTTTGTCTATGCTTCAATGCACTGATATACAATTTTTATGTTCCAAGATGATGCAGATAGCGCAAAAAATCTAAAGAAATTTCTTTGTATTTTTAACACCTGTCTAGTTTGAAAATTAATTTTTTGAAAAGTGATTTTTGTTTTTGTTGCGGTAAAGCTAAGCTAAGGAATAAAAATACATGTCTATTTTACTTGTGGAGAAGGATTTGCCTCTGAAATATCTAGGGGTCCCTCTCCAAGTATCCATGATATAAAGTTGAGAAATTCTTATTGGAGTGGGCCTGAAGGTAAAGTAGGGAAAAACTAATACGTGGCAAGGGAACATGATTAATTATGGTGACACATTAAATTTTCTTAAGCAATGTTGGGGATATCGCTTATCGGGAACTTATGGGTTGACCCAAGATAAGGGATAAACCTGCCGGTTTATCGGCATATCGGTCGATTTATCGGCCGATTTATCTTATCGGTCAGATAGCAAGAAGCGATAAATCAGCCAATTATCGGAAGATATCTTGAACAATGTGCTTAAGTAATGTTCCCTTTTATACGATGTCACTTTTCCCTCTCCCTAAGGGCCCTTGTAAACGTATGGATTTCTTTAGGAAAAGGCTTCTCTGGACAAAGACCAGAGTAGATAAAAGTATCACTTAGTGAATTGTGGAGAAGTGTGTCAGCCGAGAAGACCCAGGTGGTCTGGGGTAGTGGATCTATAGTTCATGAATATTTGCTTAGTAAATGGCTCTGGAAGTTAGAAAAGGAGGAGGGTTTATGGCAGGATGTTATTAGGAGCAAGTAATTACATAGTGCTCTCTGTCTCAAGTAAAGTTGAAACCTTTCCATTCATATTTCTGGAGAGGCATCCTTAAAGATAAGGACATTTTCTTCCAGTTGCGGGTGGCAACCAGACGGCCAAGTTCATAGTGCCTAGGCCTTACTTGGTCAGATGAAGATGGAAGTTGAGGCCCCCTTCTACACTTGGTTGTGTTGTGCAAACCTTTGGAGGATGCTCTGTGTTGTGGTGTTGCTGTTGTCGTTGTTGCTGTGTTGTTGTCCTTCCTTGTTGTGCTGCATTTAGGTGCATGCCGTTGTCCTAGCTTGCTAGGTGTTGTATGGTTTTCAGGCCTGGTTTCCCAATGTTCTCACTAGAATTTTCATGCCTGATGGATTTGAAAATAACCAGGTAACAGAAAAAGGGAAAGTTCCATATGACCAGAAACGGAATTTCCGTTTCCACAGTCGTTCCGCCGGAATACGCCGTTTCATTTTTGTTTCCGTTTCCGTATAAAAGTTTTAGAAGGGGAGCCTTGGCGCAGCGGTAAAAGCTGCTGCCTTGTGACCATGAGGTCACGGGTTCAAGTCCTGGAAACAGCCTCTTGCAGAAATGCAGGGAAAGGCTGCGTACTAAAGACCCAAAGTGGTCGGACCCTTCCCCGGACCCTGCGCAAGCGGGAGCTACTGCACCGGGGCTGCCCTTTTTTTCCGTATAAAAGTTTTCGTTTCTGTTCCGCAAAATTCCGTTTCCGTTTCTGTATTTTCATTCCGTTTCCGTTTTTCCGCAGAAAAGTCGGAAAAATTCCATACCGTTTTCATCCCTAATTCTGCCGATGATGTTGGCAGCTGAGTGTGTAAGTTCTGGTAGAGGTTTTGAAAAGGCTTCAGCGAGCATTTTGTTGTGTTTGCTGGTGATCGCTGTAGTATGTTGTTCTTAAACTTTTAACTGTTTATCAGTTTCAGAAATTAAATTGGGAGCAGTGCTCATTTTCTCAAAAAAGAAAAGAAGCTAACAATTCTCATTTTGATTGATATTTGTGTTGGTGGTGTGACATTGTACTATTTTAGCGCTGCCATACTAGGATAGCCATGTTCTATAATGTATCGAGAAATACGATAAAAACTATCACTAATTCAATGCATAATATCCGTGTTGTCAGCATTCCTTCTTCCCGCGCCCAACCCCGGCCACACTAGTCACCCTCCTCCCATCCTCGTTGTTGCCTTTAGCAAAGCTCGCGCGGTGTTGGCGGGTTCCTTTCCCCAAGCGCTAGAAGGTTTCGGTGCGCGGCCGTGCGGTGATGTTTTCGGCTGGTGGCGCTCCTCCTGGCGGGCAGCGGGGATGGCGGCTCTGTGACGGGGCAAATCCTATTTCACGAACAGGTCGATGGTTATTCCCTCCCGCACACCCCTCTGGCCGTATGGGCCTAGCCCAGTTCGTTCGTGGAAGGACGGCGATGACCGGTGGAGAAGAGAAGGCCGTATGGGTTTGGCCCAGTTTCTTTTTTCTGTCTTCTTTTTCATTTTTTCCTGTTTCTTTTTATTTTTCGTTTTTCTTTTTTGGCTGCTTCTTTTTTCTTTCTTCTTTTATGTTTTCTTTTTAGATATTATTTCAAAATTTCATTTTCTGAATTTTTTTCTAATTTAAAAAATGTTCATATTTGAAAGTTGTTCGTATTTGAAAATGTTCAGATTAGATAATTGTTCAGATTTGAAAATTGTTCATATTTTAAAAACCGTTCAAAATAATTTTTGTTCATATAGTATTTTATGTTCATTTTTAAAAATCGTTCAAAAATATTTTTTGGTTCATGGACTTTTTTCTGTTCAATTTTAAAAACTGTTCAAAAATCAATTTCGTTCGCCGGACTTTTCTGTCCACTTTTAAAATCGTTCAAAAATAGTTTCTGTTGAAAGGACAAGGATGTCGCCTAGGGGGGGGGGGTGAATAGGCGATTTAAAACTTTTCCGGTTTAGGCTTGATAAATGCGGAATAAAACTTAGTGTTTAACTTATCAAGCATACAACCTAAATATAGTAGGCTCAACTATGTGCACCAATAACTTATGCTAAGCAAGACAAGTAACAAGGTGATAGCAAGATAAAAGACTCCAAGCACGAAGGCTATCACAATGTAAAGTGCATAAGTAAAGAGCTCGGGTATATAAATAACCGAGGCACGCGGAGACGATGATGTATTCCCGAGTTCCTCCCTTTTAGGGGAGTACGTCTCGTTGGAGAGGTGTGAGCCACCACAACAGGTTGGTCTCAACGTCACAACAGGCTTCACCTTCTTCTCCGATGAACCGCACCACAAAGGAATGGTTCACCTTCCACTATCGGAATCCTTCGAGGCGGAATCCGGAGCCTTTACAACAACAATCAGGGGCACACACCCACAACTGAATTGGGGGCTCCCGGATGGCTACAAGTGACCACAAAAGGTCTCAACCACCACAATGGCGTCTAGGGTCCAAATACCCAAGGGTAACAAGCTCACAAACTTTCACTTCCACGAATCTTCGTGGAGAGCACAAACCGATGCACAAAAGTAAAGGCAAGAACACAAGAAGTGCTCAAGTCCTTCACTCCCAAATCCCGCCAAAAGCAACTAATGCTTGTGGGGGGAGAAGAGAGGAAGAACAAAGAACAACTCAACAAATGGAACTCCAAAATCTAGATCCAAAGGGTTCCCCTCACTTAGAGGAGGAATGGATTGGTGGAAATGTAGATCTAGATCTCCTCCAACATCAGAAACGCAACAAGATATTCATATGAAATCCGTTTTTGATGAACTAGAGCTTGGTATGGATATGAACACAAGCTCTAAATTCACACATGGATAAAAGCTAAATAAGAACCAAGAAAGAAGATATGCAAAGAATGCAAAGGTTTGAGCTCTCCACAAAGATGCGATCAAGTTACTCACTTGAGAGCCCCTCTTGATAGTACGGTGTCTATCCTATAACCCGGTCTCCCACTAACACCATGAGACCGGTAAAATAGAAACCCTATCAAGATCATATCTTCGCCTTGCGCATTCCACTTGAGCTAGATAATGACGATCTTGATCTCTTCAAGTGGACCACCTTTCTTGATTACGCTTCGCTTGATGAAGATTCACATGTTGCTCCCCCATACTCCAATGTGGGAGAGCCTCTCATAGGCACATCTTTATTTGACCAATATCTCCAAATGGGTGGCAAGCTTCAAGCATAGGATTTCTTCGAGATGCTTCTATTGGGTTACGGGCATGGAAAACAAAATTTTCACCACTACAACGCAACAGCCAAGATCTAATATGAAGATACAAGTGACAAGACATGCATATTTGATCTAACTGTAAATCGTTACCGACACCATTGAAGCGGAAGAGATGTCGATGATGAAGTTGACGTAGTCAACGTAGTTGACGTAGTCGTCGTCGATGTCGATGACGACGTCGATGAAACTTGTGGAAGAACTCCCTCGGCTAAGCCTAGCAAAGAGAATATCGTAGACTCCTCGCGTCCCGCTTTGATGCAACAGAGTGAGATAGGGTCAACCGTTTATCAACGGATGACCCCCCCTGAGTTTCGCACGCATACATCTGATCTAGTCCAGCAGGGCTTCGCCATCCACAGTTGAAGCACTCACCGCTGGTGTATATGAAGGTGGAGATCTCAACACATGAGAAGGAGGGAGAGAGAGATTAGACATCTAGATGTAGATCTAATCGGAGAGGATCCCTCTAAATATTTAGAGATTCCCTCTAAACCAACTAGAAGAAATCTAAACTTGTGTATCCAAAGGAGAGGGGGTGGGGGTTTATAAAGGAGGCCAAGGGATAGGGAGGCTTGGGCCAAGTCGGATTGAGCTTGGGCAAGGGGGCAAACCCTTGCCCCTTTGGTGTGCCTCCCTTGGGGAGGAGGAGGAGTCCTCCTCCAACTCCCCCCTCCCCAACCGCCATCCCCATGGGCCCTAGGCCCATTAGGGTTCGGGTGAGGGGGGAGACTCCCCCCCTGGCGCCTTGGGCTTTGGGGCCCACCCGCCCCATGCAGGGGTACGGCTACCCTGTGGGCCCCATGGGCCCACTTGGTAGCCCCATGGTGGTGGGCTCCAAATCTAATTTAATATTTTCCAATAATTATTTATTAACTAAATTAATTAATATTTAATTAAATAATATTTTGTCTAATTAATTCTTATTTGAATATTTCCTTTTACAGAATATTCCCCGAATTAATTACATATCATATAAAACACTTTTACATGATCCGGGACACCTAGTGTCCGCAGACAAAATACTTCGGATAAATATTTCCCTCTCATATAAACCCTCGGAATAAATCCGACTAGTGATAGAAACTATTTCTATTACTCCGAGACATCTAGTGTCTGCATAATCCAATCTCTCTGATAAAGATATTATCTACCACGCAAACACCATTCCAGTTATACTCTCTCGGTATCCAGACCAACCATATACACAATAAACTAGACCTGACTTAAGCGTGTTACCCTACAGGTTCGATAACGTGTAGCTATAATTAGATGTTTCCATCTAATCACCAGCCAGGGTCAGGTACATGGGCTACCTGAATAACTGCTACCGTTATGCGAAGGACACTCTGTTGAACCTGTTGATTATTAATTCGTCATTCCCATTACTCGCGATACTGAAATTGCCCGAGATAAAGTATTCCTGATATTTCCATGAATCAATCCCTGATTCACTATATCTATGTCTATCTCGTTACCTGTAAATTTCCTTTTCTCGTTCCCGTAATCCGATATCCCACATGATGTAACTTCATCATGCATTATCTGCAGAACATATTGGATATCATACATACCGAGTGGGCCCTGGAAGTATCTCTCTTTTGACAGAGGAGTAATTTCCCATCTTGGAACATTAGGTATTATGCACACCTTGGGAATCACCCAGTGACTGCCGTTTTACCACCCAGTTACGTCCGTGGTGTTGACAGTACCAAAGTAATTCTTCCAGTATACACAACCCTAATAACCTCATGGTCAATGGACATGTCATATAATAACCATCTGCGATATTGCACTAAGGAAAAAGACACTTTGGAATCTTCTTAGCATATCAACGATTTGGGTCTACCCAGCCATATTGTTTCCACCAACAATATGCCACTCATTGATGCTGACATAAACAATGTCCCAGACCAGGAAAACGTGGTCTCTAGCAATCAACGAATTAGTCTAAAAGGCAAGACTAGGGTATACTTTATTCTGTTCATGTCTCTACACGTGCGAGTGAGTTTTCCTCTGAATCACATATTCAGGAGTCACCGCAGTTATAGCATAGAATCATGAAGCATAATTATGAATCAGATGTTAAACTTTATTGCCTTTTGGGCATACATCCAACAGTCTCCCACTTGCACAATAGGCAATTAACTATTTGCACAAGACTCAACATCTGGGTGAAACAGATGGTTTCTCATGCTTCCTTTCCTGTGGTAGACATTTGTCATCAGACCCTTTCGGGGCTGTGTGAACTTTATACATTATGCAGAAAAACTTTTTCTATCATAATCTCTTGATCATACGATCACATGCAGTCTGGGCTATTCAAGGTGAAACCTTGGTACTCTAACTAAGAAAACAGTTCTGCTGTTCTCACAACATTGTTGCTTTTTTGTAAAGAACCACACCTAGTTCATTCAATGAACCGATAACCTTTTGGAATCATTTAAGCTCCCACTGTCACTGCGACTTGTTGTAGTGTTACGTAACTCTATGCTAAAATAAATTAAGCATCCTAACCCTTGCTATTTCACAAAATCATAAGATCATGTTTTATCCTTTATGCTTATCTCATAAGTATTTGTCCAATGTAACTCTTACATTTCGATATTCTCTTTTGAATTTCTTCAAAACACCATTTAGAGAATACTTTATAAAATTGGAGTCAATTGAACTTTTGTTACAAAGTCAACTTGCCAACAATTTCCTTTTATCACTTGATATTTGAATCCAAGAATGCATTATTCAGGAAATTCCCATGATGATAAAATGATAGAATCATTTGATCATGCTCACCACTGATATGCTATCGTGGTTCTTGCACATGAATTTCCTTATCCTTTATAAGAACCTAGTTCTCTCATGTTTCGAATTTTACTTCAAAACACTTTGTATGCATTCTTGCTGCAAGATATTAAATCATTATCAGGATACATCCTGTCATGATACTAATTCCTTGCTCCATGTGTTTCATTGAACAACTTTTCAATGATACACATATTCTATCAAATGATGTATTTTAATGGTTTCAAAATTAATTGAATACCATAAACAAGCTCCCACTAACTTTTAAGAACTTTGCAATTTCCTATGAAGTCAAACATTGCTTGTTTTACTTCACATAATTACAAAACTAATCCAACCTTCATATCATCATCTGTCTGCCACCACAGACATACTTTTAATGACAAGTTGTGTATTCATTTAACAAAACCCTCGAGCTGTACCTAGTACACATCCTCGATAAATTTTCCTTCAAAGGAATTTGTTTTGTTAACATCTTATACAAACATACTCATTAAATAACTAGTATTGTATTCATTTAACAAAGCCCTCGAGTTGTACATCGTACACATACTCGATTACTTTTCCTTAGAGGAATTTGCTTTGTTAACATCTCATACAAATCTACTAGTCCCATTTAGATCACAAAGCCGTGCTACAGATCATATGATCCTGAGTAGTCAACTCTTGAATTTTCATAAAACCATTTATGACAAAACAAGCTTTATGATCAAATATTCCAATAGGAATTCCTTCAAGTCTCTCAACTTGAACTTGATGATATTACTAATTAATATGACTCTAAGTCATGAAGGTTTGGATACTATAGCACCTTATCTTATTACTTTGTCTTAGCATATGGACTCAAGTTTCCTAGAAACTCATATGCTCTTTATCTGGTTAAGTGATTATTTCTTGACAAGAAGTCATGCTCATATTGCAATGACTCTCGGTATTAGTCTAAAAGAATTGTCAATTGGAATTGCTTCCGCCTGCACAACTTCTGATAACTATTTCCGAAGATTCAATAATCTCTTCAAGAATCACCATCCTCCCACTGAATTCAACAAGGAATAAATTCCTTAAGAATCACATCTATCTTAGTAACAAAACATTATCATTATGTGGTGTTATAAGAGGACTTCCAATTAACTTATTGGAACAACCAACAAAGTAACTCATTGTCTTTTACTATTAGGATCGAGTTTCATCTTTCAGAAAATCTCAGAACCTAAATCCATCATGTCCCAAAGTTTATCTTTCAAAACAATGACATGAGGCAAGAGACAATGAAATTCTTTTGTCCTTTATCTTAGGACCAAGTTCCAATATTTCAGAAACTTTTAGTACCTAAGACCAATGTGTCCATCCATAGTTTATCTTTCAAAACAATGACACGAAGCAAGACAATTAACTGCGCTAAAATTACCTAGCGAGCAACATATTCTAGATTGAGTATTGCCAAACGTTATGCAAAAACAAGAAGATTCTTAGTGCTGACTTCGTCACACTTAGTCAGATTATGACTCAAAAAATTTCAAGACATGACTATAATCACCAAGACTTTATATCTAAAATATTTTGTGAAACTTTAGACATCAATGATAAAATCATCAACAGTCCAAAACCTTTATCTTTTATTGATTTCTCACTATGTGCAATATCTTGGATTTCCTTCCATCATGCATATGATGCATCCAAGAAGATAGTGTCACCCGAAGGTGATATCAATACAATCACAAATATTTTAGAACAAATGATATTCCCTTAAATTCAAAAGATTCGCAACTTGATCATCCCTAAAGGGAGTGATCTCCAATATTCTTTATCATAATAAATAGGACCAACTTGTCCTATAAATTCACAAGAATATTTATCGCCAAACATGCGATCTAATAACTTGAGCCGAAGCTCACAAATATTTCTACTTTGAAAAATAAAAGTGGAGACATTTACAGATCATATCAATGGCATTGATATTTATCACCTGTATCATATTACGGAATGAATTTGCATACACAAGGATACTGGGCATCGTTTGCTGTCTGTACATGAAAGCGAACAAATCGCCAACGTCAACATCTTCTAGCCAAATCATGTATACTCGTCACTCACTCTTCTCTTAAGTTGCAAAGTGAAATCCTACACTGCAAGATTGGGTTCAGGTGACGTCCCTCCATTTGTCATCCAGCCATGTCAACACGTTTGGGGGCCTTTCCTCGACACCTCGACGCAAGAAGCATGCCGGTTTTCGTTTACCTAATTCCCTGTGAGAATGCAACCTATCAGGCTCACGGCATTTCAAGGAGCCATTCAACGTTTTCTTCCTCCCACTCATGTTTTGAATCATGATAAATCCATTGTAAAACGGGGAAGTAAAGTCAACATTAAATCTGTACTTGGCTCGGTCGGGATTAGAAAACCCCAAAGTCTTCAGCCTTGTACCGCAATCAATCATCTTGATTACATGCTCGCTTGCTGAGCTTCCTTCTGCCATGTGACATGACCAGAAAACCTTTGTTATCTCATAACTCTCAGTCTTTGCCTGAGTCTGGAACATGGTTCTGAGTACGATGATCATGTCGCATAGCAGATTAGCGATCCAACCGCTTCTACAACTCATGGCCCATGCATGTCAACATAAGACATTGGATAGAGACATCCTCATCACTCTTCAAGGTGTGAGCTTCCCTTTCATAAGTAGTTTCGACAACAAACCCCCGAAGGAGGAGCGTCGAGGACATACTTATATTTGGCACCCCTAAGTACAAAACTTAGGAAACATACCCAAACAACATATTTACTCCTAATGGTAGAAAAGTGGTTTCCTTAAAAGGAGTGGACCAAGGTTAATAGCGGGTGTTACGTATGTTGATCTACAACAATCTAAAGTTCACTAAGACATGTTCATAATTATTTTTCTAGCACTAGTTAAAGATAAACTAATAATGTGCTCCCACTAAAATTGATATTCCTCAAGATCAAATTAGTGTATACGAAATCCATGTTCAACATACGATCAAGGATGGATACATCTCATGTCGTGGCTACAACGGGTAGGTCAACAGACCAATCACTTCCTGCCGTGACTTTCGCTTCATCTTTCGATGGATGTGCTCCGAACTCATAACTAGTTATGCTTGGACTTCAAGACAACCAACCGATCATGCTGCTAGAACGGTTCGTGCCCGCCTCCCAAACACTTGGCACACATTACTCATGGATACGTGGCGCACGGTGACAAGCATCTGGTTTGACGGTGCCATGGTTGGATGAGCACGATCTCCTTGATATTGTTAGTTTTAGCTCAAGTAATTAAACTCTGCAGCTACCGAGGAATCTCCCTAATAATCATGTCTACTGCACAACCAAACGAAAAGCAAGAAAGCAGGTATAAAACATGTACAAGTAAATAACACTTCGTGATGTAGTATAGTCTTCTTCCTTCATCTTCCGGTGGCTCCTCCACCGGTGCGGCCATGTCGAGGTTCACGACAAGTGCATGCCTTCTCCTATCCTCCACTATCACCATAGCTCGATGAACAAGGAAGAACGGCACGCCGGCCAAAATAAAACAAGGTTAATCAACAAAATATATTTCGAGACTATACCACATCACATGTCCTGCAAAACAGAGTTAGACGCCTCTAACCAAGCATGTTCATTCATGTTGCCAGATTGACATTGCGGGGTGATGGACAACCCAACATTACAAAAACATTGCGGCTCCCCATCTAAACGATCACATGTGCGCGTGACCCCCGTGTGGACCTAGTCCACATGCCCCTTCCGCTATCAAGTTAACGAGGCCAACTATAATAAGATTCGAAGCTACTGAAGCACTTCGTTGGCGCCGATGGGCATACTAGGAGCAGCCGGAAGGTCCGCGGATTTCCAGATGTCCGAGATCTTAATATGCTGCTGGAAACAAGACGAGACCGCAAATTGGGAAACAAACATAAATAAACTAAATGTTAGAAGATATAGACTTCAATAACATACCTGCACAAACTTATGCGGTGCCCGCACACCATGTGCACTAGATCAAATCATGTATCTACGCATAGACCGCTCTGATACCACTATTGGGTTACGGGCATGGAAAACAAAAATTTCGCCACTACAACGCAACAGCCAAGATCTACTATGAAGATACAAGTGACAAGACATGCATATTTGATCTAACTGTAAATCGTTATCGACACCGTTGAAGCGAAAGAGATGTCGATGACGAAGTTGATGTAGTCGACGTAGTCGTCACCGATGTCGATGATGACGTTGATGAAGCTTGTGGAAGAACTCCCTCGGCTAAGCCTGGCCAAGAGAATATCGTAGACTCCTCGCGTCCCGCCTTGATCCAACAGAGTGAGATGGGTCAACCGTTTCTCAACGGATCACCCCTCTGAGTTTCGCACGCATACATCTGATCTAGTCCAGCAGGGCTTCGCCGTCCACACTTGAAGCACTCACCGCTGGTGTATATGAAGGTGGAGATCTCAACACGTGAGAAGGAGGGAGAGAGAGATTAGACATCTAGATCTAGATCCAATCGGAGAGGATCCCAGATCCCTCTAAATATTTAGAGGTTCCCTCTAAACCAACTAGAAGAGATCTAAACTTGTGTATCCAAAGGAGAGGGGGTGGGGGGTTTATAAAGGAGGACAAGGGGTAGGGAGGCTTGGGCAAGGGAAAGATTTCCCCTAGCCCAAGTCGGATTGAGCTTGGGCAAGGGGGCAAACCCTTGCCCCTTTGGTGCGCCTCCCTTGGGGAGGAGGAGTCCTCCTCCTCCAACTCCCCCTCCCCAACCGCCATCCCCATCGGCCCAAGGCCCATTAGGGTTCGGGTGAGGGGGGAGACTCCCCCCCTCTGGCGCCTTGGGCTTTGGGGCCCACCCGCCCCATGCAGGGGTGTGGCTACCAAGTGGGACCATGGGGCCCACAGGGTAGCCCCATGGTGGTGGGCTCGAAATCCAATTTAATATTTTCCAATAATTATTTATTAATTAAATAAATTAATATTTAATTGATATTTAGTTAAATAATATTTTGTCTAATTAATTCTTATTTGAATATTTCCTTTTACAGAATATTCCCCGAATTAATTACTTATCATATAAAACACTTTTACATGATCCGGGACACCTAGTGTCCGCAGACAAAATACTTCGGATAAATATTTCCCTCTCATATAAACCCTCGGAATAAATCCGACTAGTGATAGAAACTATTTCTATTACTCCGAGACACCTAGTGTCTGCATAATCCAATCTCTCTGATAAAGATATTATCTACCATGCAGAAACCATTCTGGTGATACTCTATTGGTATCCAGACCAACCATATACACAACAAACTAGACTTGACTTAAGCGTGTTACCCTAGAGGTTCGATAACGTGTAACTATAATTAGATGTTTCCATCTAGTCACCGGCCAGGGTCAGGTACATGGGCTACCTGAATAACTGCTACCGTTATGCGAAGGAAACTCTGTTGAACCTGTTGATTATTAATTTGTCATTCCCATTACTCACGATACTGAAATTACCCGAGATAAAGTATTCCTGATATTTCCACGAATCAATCCCTGATTCACTATATCTATGTCTATCTCGTTACCGGTAAATTTCCTTTTCTCGTTCCCGTAATCCGATATGACATGATATAACTTCATCATGTATTGTCCGCAGAACATATTGGATATCATACATACCGAGTGGGCCCTGGAAGTATCTCTCTTTTGACAAAGGAGTAATTTCCCATCTTGGAACATTAGGTATTATGCACACCTTGGGAATCACTCAGTGACTGCCGTTTTACCACCCAGTTACGGCCGTGGTGTTGACAGTACCAAAGTAATTCTTCCAGTATACACAACCCTAATAACCTCATGGTCAATGGACATGTCATATAATAACCATCTGCGATATTGCACTAAGGATAAAAGGACACTTTGGAATCTTCTTAGCATATCAACGATTTGGGTCTACCCAGCCATATTGTTTCCACCAACAATATGCCACTCATTGACGCTGACATAAACAATGTCCCATACCAGGAAAACGTGGTCTCTAGCAATCAACGAATTAGTCTAAAAGGTAAGACTAGAGTATACTTTATTCTGTTCATGTCTCTACACGTGCGAGTAGAGTTTTCCTTTGAATCACATATTCAGGAGTCACCGCAGTTATAGCATAGAATCATGAAGCATAATTATGAATCAGATGTAAAACTTTATTGCCTTTTGGGCATACATCCAACAGCTTCTCTTGAAATTGCACTTCATAATCTTTTCTTAATATATATGATGGCTTAGAGATAAACATAATGTTCACTCATTCTTCTTTTCCAAGCCATACTTGCATTATGCTCAACTCTACACATGACCATTCTTCATATAAACCCTTGAATAGATCATTAATCATCATGTAATCTTCTAGAGTCCAACACATGAATTCCAATCTTTTCCTATAGACAAGATCTATAAGAATATCTCAATGCAAACATTAGTCCATAAGGATTGTCATTAATTACCAAAACCACACATGGGGACACCATGCACTTTCATCTGTTCACCGTCATTTTCTGTTCATTTTTTAAAATAGTTCAAAAAATAGTTTTCGTTCACCGGCCTTTTCTGTTCATTTTTAAAATCGTTCAAAATAGTTTCCGTTCAACGCCATTCTCTATTCATTTTCTAAAATCGTTCAAAAATAGTTTTCGTTCGCCGCCATTTCGTTTTTCTTTTTTGGTTGTTTCTTTTTTCTTTCTTCTTTTTTGTTTTCTTTTTAGATTGTATTTTAAATTTTGTTTAAATTTTATTTTTCAAAATAAAATATTCAGATTTGAGAATTGTTCAGATTTGAAAAATCGTTCAAAATAATTTCGGTTCATAGAGTTTTTTTGTTCGCTTTTTAAAAATTGTTCAAAAATAATTTCCGTTCATAAACTTTTTTCTGTTCACTTTATGGACGATTTCGTTCACCATCCTTTTCACTTAAATTTTAAAATCTTTCAAGAATAGTTTTGAACATCCCGTATATGATGGTCGAAACGAAAAAATTACAACATGAAAGTTGTGCGAAACATGGATATTAACCTACTCGTCAAATGCTATTTCAAACGGTCAACCGAGTGTGACGGATTCGATAAAATTTGGCTAAAAAGGTTTCAAACATCTATTAAAAATTGAGAAGTTAGAATGGACAAAACTCGAAACTGAGTATAGTAATGGAACCTACTCGTGCACGCGCATAATTTTTGTGTACATATTTTATAAAGTAGTTCTAGTGTTCGTATTTCAATACAGGTAGTAGGACCGTACTTGTATTTTTTTAAAAGGAAAACGAAAACTAGAAACAGTCCAGGCATGCGATAGGGAACACGAAACAGTTCAGGAAAGCGGTACCAGGAAACAAACGAAGCCGGAAGCCCAATGTGGGCCGGCCCAATAACAACAGGGGCGTATGCGGAGGCTTCTCTCCTCCACACAGGTCATGGAGTAGGAGCTCCCCTGTGACGGCAGTTGTCGCTGGCTTGAATGGTATGTCGGCGAGCCCAGATATGCCCCAATGGGCCTAGATCTGGGCGGTATAGCATGGCGGGCCGTGTTCTAGAGATTTGTTTTGCCGGCAGTGGACGAACAAAGATTTCCTGATGCGGTGAGGGTGATTTCAGTCGGAAGTCCAGCGCTCCGGCGCCAACGGTGAGGTTTCCCTTGCGTGTCGTGACCTTCTTGGACAAGTCTTTGTGGCCGGACCCGCGACTGAGCTCCGGGTGAAAATCCGGGCCCATCTTTGGCCTCGACGATGACGGCACTTTGCTTCGTCACCCTCTTAGGAGCGTCACCGCGGAGCTCCGACGTCTTTCCATCACGACATGTTGACATCGTCAAACATGTTTGGATCTTGTCTCGAAGTTCTTTCGCGCCTGGGGTGGTCTCGACGGCCTCTTCTGTTTTACACGTGACTTCGTTGTCACTGCTCCGATTCTAGCTGTCTGATGTTGCTGGCAAGATCAACGCTCCATGTACCGGAGCAAGGGCATCAACTTGGTGGGTGCGATGCAACTGTATTCAGCGGTTTCACAGGAAGGCGTGGCATCATCTATAGTCGGTTTCCTCGTGGGCCACTTGCGGGGCGTGGCTAGTCTTGTACTTCTTCGTTCTCTTTGATGTGCTTTGTAAAAGTTTCTCTCATCGACTTTGTCGATTTACGTATAAATAAAGCGTGAAAAAACCCATATCAAGCTTTACCGACCGAGACATCAATACCTCAATCGTTATTTCCTCGAGAACGATCAGCAGCGAATGGCCAGATCGAGAACATTTTAGGCCCTGCCCCCGTGCCCAAAGCGGGATGTCCCAGTGTAGTAGTGTACCATCGGAGCGCAGCAATGGCCGTCCCCATGGGGCAAACGAGCTCAGCAATGGCGCGGGACTTTCCGTTGGACCGCGGGGCCACTGCGCCGCTCTCGTCAGAAGCAGGCGGGAGTGCAGCAGCAGCAGCATCCAATGCCTCACTCTGCCCGAGCCACAGACCGTCTGACACAAGTCAGTGCGTGCAGCAGCTACAGGCCTGCAGACAGACTCTCTCGCCGAGCGGCCCCAGGAGAGACCACTCTCCCCGGTCACCCCGCCACCGCGGCGCGATCCCCACAACCCAACATGACAAGAAAAAAATAATCGCCTGGCCACACACATGTCACAGGCGCACGCACAGTAGGGACGCGCTACGCATGCCATCGAACTCAGCAGATTAACCCTAGTTCTGAAAAAGTTGCCATGAAAAAAGCTACCACACGACGCGACAAAATCCCTGCAGATTTCGTTACACCGATTTTTTGTTTCACCCTGCGCGCGCCGGGATGGACGAACGAACGAACGCCATTGATGAGGAGAGCTCAGGTGGCGCGCGCTGCGGCGTGGAGGATGCTGCCGGCGGGGGAGAAGCCGTTGCTGTGCGCCGGGGCGGCTTCGGCTGCGGAGGCTCCTTCTTCCACAGGCTTTCTTGAACGGCCGCGGCCCCGGTGGACGTGCCGCTCGCAGTACTTGTGCCCCTGCACGACGTCCCGGGAGCACCGCCACTTCTTGCCGTCCGTGCGCCGGCACCGCCCGGGCTCCGGCTCCATGCTGCTCCGGTAGTCGAAGCACAGGCTCCCCAGCCCAATCACTGCATACCATTGCCATTCATTCAATAACACCATCAAAATATCATCCAACAGTCCACCGACACTAACTAACTAGGGATCTTGGCACGTACGGGAGGGGAAGCGGTGAGGGCCGAAGGAGGAGGCGGCCACGCTCTTCCAGATGGGGAGCACGAGGTGCACCGGCACGGGCGCCCCCGCCACGAAGTAGCGGTAGATCAGCACCTGGTGCTCCAGCTCCTGCTGCTGCATGAAAGTCAGCGCCGACTTCGCCGCCTGCGCCGCTTCCACGCCACGGCTATTGTCGCCGCCGAGCCCCAGGCCCAGCCCGAGAACCAGCGGCGACGAGACCGCCATGGTCACCGCCCCTACAGAGCAAATACAAAACATGGAACAGCAATAAGCATCTTGCAGTCACATACCCTACCCGCTTGTCTTTCCTGGTGTGCCTGCACGAACGTACCGGCATTCGGGTCTGCGGCGGGGGAGAGGCGGGGCACCTTGGACGGTGGCTGCGGCGAGTCGCCTTCTTTCTCCTCGGCCATTCGGAGCTTCCGATGTGCGCGCCTTGTTCCTTTCGAACTCTAGGCAGGTTCTTCACTCTAGAGACGATGGATGGAAGAAGGGTATTGCTTGCTTTTGTCAGAGGAAGTGTGATGCAGTGGTGTGGATATATTTATGCCACGCCGTCCGTCGTCTGGCGATTTTTTTACAAATATAGCCCCTGTCCAATGTAATTGCTAAAAATAGCCTCCTCTGAAATTTTTTGTCAAAAATGGTCCTGGCGGGAAGACAGGGAAGCAACACGTGTCCTCCCGCCATCTGGAATGGCGGGAAGTCTCCTGCGGCGACACGTGGCACATTCCACCGGATGGAGTGGCGGGAGGTGGTGGGGTCAGCATGATGAGACGCGGACTGGTGTTCAGTGCCAAGAGATTTCCCGCCACTTGGTACGGTGGGAGGAGACTTTACGCCACTTGGTATGGCGGGAAGAGACTTTCCTCCAACTGAAATGGCGGGAGGACACGTGTCGCTTTGTTGTCTTCCCGCCAGGTCCACTTTTGACAATAAAATTCGGAGGGGGCCAATTTTAACAATTGCGTTGGACAAGGGGCTATATTTGTAAAAAAATCTCGTCTGGTCGCTCGTCGGTAACTTCTGTGCGCAGGCAACGGTAACTGTCAATCTGACGGGGATTCAGGAAGCGTGGAGCTATGGTGGACGCGAGTGGAGCTGGGCACGGGAGAGCGCGCCGGACAGGAGGGCCCTGGTACCGCGACACGGGGAGACGGACACGAAGTATTTTCTTCCGACGTTTTCTGGTACTACGTCTGGCTGCCTATTTCGTCCCGTATGCTCGTGTGTGGGGTTTACTTCATATTTTGGACACCACGTGACTTCGTCCAAATGGATTTCCATTTAGGTGCATGTTTGTGAGCATATTGAAGGATGCCGAGTTTAACGTCAGTGAAGTGCCACCTGATTCGTTCAATCAATTTGGTGTTGAGACTGGTCTTTTGCGGAGGTCTCGGTCGACGCATATTGAAGTCCATCATATTTCTCATAAGCTTGTTATTAGAGCATCTCCACCGACGCGCTTAATATAGCATCCGGCAAAGTTGCCGGACATGCGCTATTGGCGCGTCGGTAAGCGTTGCCGCCTATTGGGATCGCCGCGTCCCACCGGTCGCTCTCAATAGACGCTCCGAAATCACAAATTCAAATAGTATGTCTAAAATAAAATCATATAATTTAGAACTGAATACATAAATCAAATAGGCATACAATTATTAAAATTAAAATAAATTAGGCAGTCAATTAGGATGGTCGTCTGCTTGGCCTTTGAGTGCCCACAGATACGCAACTAAATCATTTTGCAGTTGCTCGTGTGCTACTTCATCCTTAATTTCAGCGTTAATTGTGAGGAAAGTGGCAAAGTCTGTAGTCAAATCCGCATATTCATGATCAATGTGGGCGAGAGACCCCTGACGATAGTATGGATGGTCATCATGCTGTATCAATACAAGGTTTAGCAAAAAACGAAGTCCCGAATTTAGGAGAAAAAAAGAGATGCGCAATGCGACGAACACCTTGCTTGTAGGGAAGTTCTCGCGACGGTGTAGCGTCGGACAACAAGTGCGGCTCGACGGAGATGAGACTACAGACACTGTGACGGGAGATATAGTACGCCGTTCCTGGCGCGGGGGTAGACGGGCGTCCAGCCGGCGGAGGGTGGGTGGCGGCGCCGGCGATTCAGTAGGGATGGGTGATTCAATAGGGAGGGGGATGAGTACAGGCCGCAAAAGGACGTTGGGGGAGAAAATAAAAGGGCTGAGTCGCTGACGCGTCGGGCCCGCCCGTCGGGTTTCGACGAGGCGCGCGTTGCCGCGGTTGCCGGCATGCCCACTTGCGTCCCTAGAACCAGGGCGCGAAGCGGGGTTGCCGGACGCTGTATTGGGGTGTGTCGGCAACTTTTCGGCTATTGGGTGCGCCGCTGGGGGACGGTTTGTTGCCGGCGCGACCAAAACGCCTATTGGGAGCCGAGTTGTGCGCGCCGGTGTAGATGCTCTTAAAAATGAAATTGTCTCTTGTTGACGCGTGTGGCCGATTGTTGGTACGGACCGGCATGGATTCCGACGCCGGTTGCGGCAATGATTCATCAGTGGTCGTCTAATGTGAAGTCGGAGTCGCTTACCCGATGAGAAATGATGGCGGTGACTTTTGATGACAATCTCGACGGCGGTCTTTCATCTCCGCAGTGTGTGTGCTTCGTGTAGGTGGATAGGTCGGCCCGTGGTGTCCGATATGGTCATGTTTCATGATGATATTGGTACATTTATATCGGTTTTCGGCCAGTTCCACGCTAATGAACCTGTACAATCCATATTAATTGTTGCCGAATTGTATGTACTTAAACATATTTTAGTGATATATACGCAATTATTATAAATTAGAGAGAGTAATATTTATGATGCATCACGTGCAATTGGAGACTATCCAAAACCAAAAACACAAGGTCGTTGGTCCCGTCGTTCTTAATCGGATGTATAACTCGTTGAAGAGGAAGAAAAACGAGTGCAACTACTTTTCTTGGAACAACAGAAGGGCACCAAATTATATTCAGCTCATGTGCAAAGCACAGCGTTCAGTCACTAGTACAGAAATCTAAATTAGACCCGGCCCCAGAGAGTCAACTCAGCCGGTTAAAAGTCCGTCTCTACGCGGGGGTCTTTAATGTACTCTCCATTAGAGCCGGTTACCTGGAACCGGCTGTAATGGGATCGGCCCTCAGACGGCCGGGAGAATTAACCGTCTCCAATAATGAAACTTTCAGAGACGGCCGTGTTTAGCAGACGTCTGTAATGCATATACATTAGAGCCGGCTACAAATAGTGGCCGCTCGTTAGGATGCGGACGGTACGAGTTTTCTCTCCGGCCATGACAGCTGCTATTTGGATAATATGCGTGTGCTCCGGGATTATTTTCAGGGGTTCCGAGTTTTTGGTACTGGTCAACAGTGCTACATAATTCTTTTTTTTCATCATTGCATCAACAAAACCTCAACCATGCAGAAATCACATATAACTAAGACATGCCAACAGCTAGCGCATATGCATATACATTATATAATATGTCTCCAACCGCAATTTGCGCCAATTAACAAAGTAGCCCTAATTAATCAGATAAGTGTTTACCATACCCCAACTTTAACAAGCTCTATATGAGCTGGAACTCAATCAGGACCTCCAAGACATTGATCTTTCTTAGAATGATCAAAACAGGTCGATCAGTCACAAAATTCTTGCCTTCAATGAAGTTCTTCCACCCCAGCTTGTCGAAGTCAATGCGCCCGTTGGTTCTCTTGTTGTACATGATGACGATGATGATGCCTGCTGCTCCAAGTCGTAGTCCAGCCATGCCCTCAGCCGGTATGCCAGCCTCTTCTGCTATCACCTTAGCTAGTTTATGTGCATGGAAGATTGAAAGTGCATGTTGCCCCATGCGTGGTTTTGATAATTAATGACAATCTTTATATACTAATGTTTGCATTGAGCATTCTTGTAGACCTTATCCATAGGAAAAGATTGGAGTTCATGTGTTGGACTCTAGAAGCTTACATGGTCAAGTGTGGTTTGGAAAAGAAGATTGAGGGAACATTCATGTTGATCTCCAAGCCATCATATATATTAAGAGAAGAAGATGAAGTGCAAGTTCAATATGATCCATCTCGGAAGATATCATTTGATTGAAGCTTGCAATGGATACATGAAGACGGAGCTAAGCGAGGCTCTCCCATAATGGATATGGGGGAGTATTTGGAGAAGTGTTCATCAAGCATGTGCTAGGAAGCACGATCAAGAAAGGTGTTCCATCTTGAGAGAGTCAAGATCGTCATCATCTAGCTGAAGTGGAATGCGCAAGGCAAAGGTATGACCTTGATAGGGTTTCTATTTTACCGGTCTCATGGTGTTAGTGGGAGACTGGGTTATAGGATAGATGCCGTAATATCAAGAGGGGCTCTCGAGTGAGTAACTTGATCGCATCTTTGTGGAGAGCTCAAACCTTTGAATTCATGGCATATCATCTTTCTTGGTTCTTATTTGGCTTTTATCCATGTGAGGATTTAGAGTTTGTGTTCATCTCCATGCCAAGCTCTGGTTCATCAAAAACAGATTTCATATGAATATCTTGTTGCGTTTTTTATGTTGGAGGTTTTACCGGTTTGTCTTTCCTAAGAGAGGTCAAACTCTCTTCTTGTGGTTTCCTTCTCACATGATGGACTATGATGTGTATATGCATGATCTTGTAGCGCTTGTGAATATCTTCGAAATAAGCCCAAGATCATAGAAAACGGAGTCCAGATAAAAACCTTTGTGTTTTTGATATTGGAGGTTTTACTGGTTGTTTTTTTATCGAGAGGTCTAACCTTTCACCATTTGGTGTTATCCTCCCTTTTTGGACTATGATGTTTCTCCGCATAATCATGTAGAGCTCGTTGTTGTGATTCCAACGAGCCAAAGATCATCAAAAACAGAGTCCGGATCCAAAATTTATTGTCGTTTTGGTGTTTGGTGTTCATGTTGTTTTCTAGGGGCGGTAGAACCGCTCGCAGTACCGCCAATGACCCCTAACTCCCACAGCTCGTTTTCCCCTCTCACTCTTGCCATTGTTGACCTTGGAAAGCTTGCCCCCTCTCTCAATCCCTCCAATGATTTTTGCATATCTTTGAGGGAAAAATGAGAGGAGATCTATATCTACAATTCCACAAATCCATCTCTCCTCTAAGTGAGGGGAACTTAGTTGATCTAGATCTTGGAGTTCCATTTGTTGAGTTCTTCTTTGTTCTTCCTCTCTTCACCCCCCATAAGCATTAGTTGCTTTTGGTACGATTTCAGAGTGAAGGACTTGAGCACTTCTTGTGTTCTTGCCTTTGCTTTCGTGCATCGGTTTGTGCTCTCCACGATGATTCGTGGAAGTGAAAGTTTGTGAGCTTATTACTCTTGGGTCGTTGGACCCTAGACGGTTGTTGATGACTTGGGAGCTCCCAATCCTTTTGTGGGTTGTGCCTCAAGATTGTTGTAAAACTCCGGATTCCGCCTTGAAGGATTCCGATAGTGGAAGGTGAACCGAGCTTTTGGGCAAGGTTCATCGGAGAATAGGGTGAGGTCATTTGTGGCGTTTGAGTTTGAAACTCACACCCCTCCAACGAGACGTACTCCCCTAATTAAACGGAGGAACTCGGGAATACATCATCGTCTCCGCGTGTCTCGGTTATTTCTATACCCGAGCTCTTTACTTATGCACTTTACATTGTGATAGCCTTCGTGCTTGAAGTCCTTTATCTTGCTATCACCTTGTTGCTTGTCTTGCATAGCATAAGTTATTGGTGCACATAGCTGAGCCTAGTACATTTAGGTTGTATGCTTGTTAAATTAAAACACCTAGTTTTATTCCGCATTTATCAATCCTAAGCCGGAAAAGTTTTTAATCGCTTATTCACCCCCTCTCTAGGCGATATCCTTGTCCTTTCAATTGGTATCAGAGTCAGGTTCTCTTTATTGGGCTTTACCGCCTAGAGAGTAAAGACGTCGTTTAGAGAATTAATGCACAATCCCACTTTTAAATTCGATGGCACAAATTATGATGTTTGGAAAATTCACATGCTTAATCTTTTTAGAGACATGGGTCCAAATTATATAAAGAGTATTGTAGATATGGGTTTTTCTCCTCCAATGGATTCCCAAGAATTATCTATAGAGGATGAGGAAAACTCTTATCTCGATACTCTAGTATCTAATGGTCTTATATGTGTTTTGAGTGATGTAGTTCTTGCATCAATCATGCCTTTTCGGAATGCACATGAGTTATGGACAGAACTTCAAGATAAATATGACGTGTCCAACATTATTGAGGATGATTGTTCTCCCTCCACCTCCGGTCGTGATGAGTTCACATATTCATCCACTTCACCGACATGTGATTTGTCACAAGGTAATGATATAGTGAGTGGTGATAGAAATTGCATTGTTGATGGTGAATCCACTATTAACTATACTTCATCTCTATCTCATTGCAATGTTCTATCTTTGGACTTAAACACTTCTAGCTCTTCAAATGTCTTACAAGCTAGTGTTGATAGTACTCGCATATCATGTAATAGTTGTTTAACTAAATCTCATGACTATATGCTCTCTATGTCTTGTTGTGATGAAAATAATGCTTCCATATCCTCTAGTACTTGTTTGACTAACAATGTAGAGGAAACCCAACATTTGTTGGAACAAGACATGGACCTCAATGGTGCTTCAAGTAATTCTTCATCATCATCGTCCACTTCTCACTTTTGCCTTATGGCTAGGGATTCAAAGGTATCTCCACCTTTGGAACCCTCTACATCTTGTGATGATGAGGATGAGGATTATTATGGATTAAAAGAGAATGATATTGACTCCTTAAAGGAGAAGAGTGAGATGTTATTTGGTGCTCTCCCTAAAGGTAGTACTGCTTGCTCTTATTTGTGTGAAATTGTGACTTTTGCTATTAAGTGCAAGGAAATCATTGAAGAAAAAGGTGGGATTGAAAGAGAGGATGCTATGGAAAAAGCATCCTTAGAAAATGCTCTTGAGGAAGAACATGAGTTTCGAGTGCCTCTTGAGGAGAAACTTGAATCTCTTGATGAAACTTGAACATGAGCTTCATCTTTGTTGTTGCCACTTTTTCTAGTGGCAACAGATATCCTGGGATGTGGTGTCATGGTAAACACTAGCATATCTCCCACGCAGAGATTGTTCTTGGTGATGAACTGTTGCAATAATTTGCCGTGCAAGCGGGTCTTGCTAAGTCCTTTGTTCACATGAATTTTGTATGTGCTCCCAAGGGCACGAAACAACACAGTCTGATCTCGCACTAACTTGTTGAACGCTAGGCGAGCTGTACATGGTACAAACTGTTCAACAAAAACAGAAAGAAACACATAAATATATGTTATATTAAATCCACGAAACACAAATCATAAGTGTATTTGGAAGCCTTGTTTTCTTACCACACACTTGCGTTCACAATACTTTTCTAGCCGAACACTGAATGAGCATGCCTTTATCTGCCATTTAAGAACCAGAAAAAAATAACTAATGAGAACAAAATTATAACTCTAGAATTATATCGACACGGCAAGGCCAAGCTCAAGACATGAAAAGTGTACTTAATTTAGGCTACGCATGCATGACAGTAAGTATGAGACATGAATCATTACATGAAGATGCAAAACAATTCATTTATTTTGCAGCAAGAAGTAAATTCTATACTATCAAAGCGAATATTAGGCATCTATTAATATGAAACAATGATTTTGCTCCCTACGGTATCGACCAGCCAAAAGACTACAATTTGCTACTCAGGCCAATCTTCCAGGTTACTAGTAAATCTAGTTTCTTGATTGATACCGGGATACATGGGGATTGAACCAGAACTCGTCCGCGCATATCTAATCGCCGGACGAGGTAGGAGGACCATCTCTTACCTCACGGACCTGCTGGCGAGTGCAACGGGGAGGGGCGGCCATGTGGTTTCACAGCGGCGGCGAATCTAGGTATTTGCAGGGGCGGCGAGGGAGTGGAGGAGGGCGGCGAGGCTAGGGATTTGCAGCGGCAGCGAATCTACGGATTTGCGGTACTGGCGGCGAATCCAGGGATTTGCAGGGGCGGCGACGCTAGGGATTTGCAGCGGCGGCGAGGCTAGGGAATTGAAGGGCGGCGAATCAACGGATTTGCGGTACTGGCGGCGAATCTATGGATTTGCAGGGGCGGCGAGGGGGAGGGCGGCGAGGCTAGGGATTTGCATCAGCGGCGAGGCTATGGATTTGAATGGGTGGCGAGGCTAGGGATTGGCAGCGGCGGGGGGAGTGGAGGAGGGCCGCGAGGCTACAGATTTGCAGGGGCGGCGAGCGAATGGAAGAGGGCTACGGGTTTGAAAGGAGGAGGGGCGGCAAATGGGGAAAAATCCCCTCACCAATTTGGACCCAAAATTTCGACTCCCGCCAAACACAGAGTAGCCGGAGTGTCCGCATATGTTCGTGCAATCCGGAAAAAGTTTTGTACTTATAAAATTCAAAATAATCAAAAGTATTGAAGGAAAATAAAAATGCAAGTGTATATATGCCTGTTGGGGGTGAGTGAAGCTCCATGGCAAAAAATAAGGTCATATATCAAAGAGATTATATCATGTCCAAACTTTGGTGATACTTGTCAGGCTTTTCTTCTGAGAGGTTATACTTGTCACCATATAACTTTAGTGCCATTGTATCGGAATTTCATAATTTACCGACCACACCAATTTGGTACTATATATAACGCACAAATGTGAAGTTTCATATATTTTTCCAAATTGCTTACATATTATGCAAATTAAATCCGTTAAATAACTATAAATTGCAAATGCAACATAAAATAAAAAATAAAAAAATAAGGAGATAAAAACATTAAAATCACATTAGGAAAACTTTGTGATCAGTTTCATGATAGAAATGAATATAAAAACTGTCAGAAACTATTATTAAAAGGAATATCGTGTTAGTAAAAACTCGGAACGTTCACGGACGCTCCGGAAAATAATTGCCTCGATTTTTTAGCATGAAAAAAGAACAGTCCAGAGGAGCAGTTGCGTTGGTGCGACGCGGTAGCAGTTGGCTTTACTGCGACGCGGTAGCAGTTGCTTTTCTGCGCCTCCGGATCACTAACTTTTGCTGCCACGCGTAGGTGCTCCCATAGCGGCCGATGCCACTGCGACGCGGCCGACGCGGTACATTATGGCTCCCAACCGTCCCTTGTTCATCAATGCTGCCGTCAAAACAACCCGGGCCCACCTGTCAGCGACATGGGGGTAACTGCGTGCGGTTCCATTTTTTACCCCTTTCTACTCGTCTTCCACGCCCCGTGTGGTCAGTCTTCTGTGCCACAGTCTCTCTCGTCTGACGCGTCCTCTATTTTCCCCTTTCGGCAACTGTTCATCGCCTTCTCCTCTGCTTTGCACCCTCCAAATCACCATGGCCGTCGCCGCCGGAGAAAGCATCACGCGCGAGTTCCCCGTTGATATCCATGGTGGGAAGAAGATCCACGTTGTCTACACCACCGACAGTGAGCAGGTTAAGAAAACCCTGCTGGAGTACGAGGGTTTACTCCGATGCAAGGTAGGCCAGGATAGATTCGTGGGGCTCGACTTGGAATACACCAAGGCCGATGAAAGCCGCAAACGAGTCGTCGTCGTCCAACTCGGCTTGAACAAGGACGTCCTCGTATTCCAGTGGTACGTACAAACAGATCTAGTATATGTACTCAATCTGTAGTGTCTATGTTTATTCGGTTTTAATTTCGCAATGATCAATGTGTTCTTCGGTTTAATTTGTCGATCGATTTCATAATCGGCCATTACTAGGTTTGGATCGAAGTTTTTGCTTTTTACATTTGATTTATTGAGATATATATAGTATATAATCTGTAGAAATTGGTATGCGCATATAGCTAGTTTTCTTCTTCATCTATAGCATTTGGTTTATATATATAGTAAATAATCTGTAGAAATTAGTATGCATATAGCTAGTTTTCTTGTTCATCTCTATAGCATTTGGTTTATTGAATTGCTATTCATCGATATATATCTTATACTCGATCTGTAGTAGGAATTACAAGACCTGTCCGCCGGATCTATCCAATTTCCTTCAGAAGAAGAAAATTTATTTTAGTAGCGTCGACATAACAAATGACAGGATGGTCATGCAGAGAACCTGGGGTTTCAAAATCCCAGAAGAGTATCACATTGAGCTTCAACATCGCTACCGGAAGAACGGAGAATTGAAGACCGGCATGGCCACCATGGCATTCGATATCATCGACGAGTACTACGCGGATATGAAGTCCAAGTTACATTATTCGTTGCACGATTGTTGGGAGGAGATCCCACTGCGTCAAGTGAACCTGAGCTATGCTGCTGTCGATGGGTTTGTCGCGTACAAGCTCAACCGTCAGCTCGATGTGATCGCAAAGGGGACGGCTCACCTCCGCGCGGTAGGGGAAGCGATACCGAAACACAATGGGGCGCGGTGCGAGTACAACAGCAACGACAGCGACAAGGACGACAGCAACGACGATGACGATGGCTGGAACGGCGGCGTCGGCAGGAAGCATGGCGGCTTCATGATCGAGGACGGCCCTAGCAGCTGGGGCGGCTCCTCGAACATCACCGGTACTGGCTGGGGTGGCGAGTTGTCCTCAAAGATCGCCGACGGTGGCTGGGATAGCTGGGGTGGCGAGTCGGCCTCGAAGGTCGGCGACGATGGTGGCTAGGGTACCGGTGACGGCTCGAAGATCGCCGACGAAGGTGGCTGGGGTACCTGTGGCTGGAACGCTTCTGGATATCGCAAGTTATCGATATCTCTGCATATATATATGCATTGCATGTGCGCAGCGTGCGGGCGCGCACACTCTCTTTATATACCAGAGTACTTTGTACTTTTGCTGGCCTTGTGTATATATAAGTACCTACTTAATTAGTATGTTAATTAGCGCACGTACGCAACTCTGATCTGAATGCATATATTACTTTTGCACATATAGGTTAGTGTCGGTTAATTTTACTGGCTGTCTCAGAAGTTATGTAATTAGCGACACGCAGTTGTATTGGCCGTCTGCAATATGTCTGCGCCGGGTAAATTTGCTGGCCGTCTACGATGTGTATCCTAATAGAGACGAGCGTTAATATTCACCGTTGCCGATAACATTAGAGACGGACACAAAATAACGGCCGTTTGAGGTAGCTCTTCCCAAACGACCGATTATTTTTTCAATCCAACCGGCTCTAGGTCCCGTCTTTTGAAGTCAAGTTTGTACTAGTGAGTACAAAGTCCTGAAACTAGATAGATTGTAAAATAGAAATGACGGGATAAATTGTCGCTCTATGAGATAAACAGTTGCAATTGTTGATAGGTTGGCTTAGGTTTTGCCTAAGAATCTGTTTTGCAGTTCTTTTTTCGGTGTTAAAAGGATCCTGACATTAAATTAAAAGAAACACCCAATAGTATACAACACTTTATAAAATCACAAATTAAAAAGAGATTCTTGAGATGCCCTTCGTCTTCAACTTTCACACCGTGTCGACGGTGCGCCGTCGTTGCCGCTCCTTCTAAAGCCGGCCTGACATTGTTGATTGCAACGGTAAGTCGCCGAACGGGTGAAGAAGACCACATCCATCCAAGAAGGATAAACCGCCGATAAAGCTTCATGACGATGGCCGAGATCCACCGCGCGTCCATGGGCCGAATGCCACAAAGGCGGGGCAGACCGGCGGCAACGGGAGACGGGAAACCCTAATCGCCTTTCGGAGACGAAGGGGTACGGTCGCGGGATAACCTGTTTTGCACAGTTATGAGCCACATGATTCATATCTCTGTTGATGTGGAAGATTTGAGTCGAACAAGTAGACGTGGTTTGGAGAAATCCTGCAAGTGTATCCCTGGAGTTTCAGCGTAGCAGAGGATGATCTAATTTGCTGGTGGCCGCTACCTTCGCCAAATCTTGGTTATCTGTACGAAAAATTGGTCTCTGAATTTAGAGTTGCTGCGCCACCATTGCTGCAAGAAGCAAAGCTTTCGGTTCTGCCTGAAACACAGTAGAAGCTTGCGGTGCTGAGGCCTGAATCATTACATTACACTCTTTTCCATCCAGCTCCGTTCTGATGAACACTCCGATTCCAGTGGCCTGATGATGATTCGCACCTGGGAATCTGGGATTGACCTGCATTTCCAAGCAGCATCTGAAAAACAACAGCGCCTGCAATGTTTCTGTCAGTCACAATGGTAGTTCCATTCATGGCATGAGCAGACGCATCCAGCATGTGTTTCTTCTGCCGCGGTTCTACTATGGGCCTCCTCTCCAGCTCTAGATCATCTGAAAGAGCTCTAGCATGTAAGCTAATCTGGTAGGGCTCATTTATCTTCCTGCCAAATAGTACATCATTTCTGGATTTCCATGCACACCGCATGAAAGTGAGAACATTTGATGAAGAGCCATGTGAAGCAAATTCAAGATGATTTGAGTTAAGGAACTGATGTTTTGAATGATTATGTCAGTTCGAATAAACCAAGGCTCCAGAAACAAGCTTCAGTCATAGTGCCACAAGGGGTCATTTCAGTAGTGCGGATCAATGTTTCAATGTCTATCCGGTTCACTCCTATTCAAGCAAGGGAAGCGATCTGTGGCTTGCCGAGCTGGGTCCTGGCCTTGGGCGTATGCTGCTGATACTGGAGCAAAGGACAGGACATGGCCGTGTCGATCCTGCCATCCACCGGTTTGGCCGTACCCACAGCATCATCCAGCCCATGGCGGACAACAGGCTGGTCGTGGGGAAGGCGTCGCCCCGCTGGCGACCTCGTTGACGGCGGGGACCGAGCACAGGGCATTGCACGGTAGGGTATGGCCACCGAGTGTCCGAGTCCGGCATTGCAAATGTGCAATGTAGCGTAGACACTACAGGGAGTTTACCGGTGCTGACCGCTGACAACGATGAAGACAGGATTAGCACACTAAATCCATTAATACCAAACGGTAACTGTTACACCATTAAGAGTATCTCCATTATTGATGTATTCTAGGGCACCTCAAAATTGGGATAGGGTACAACAAAAATAAGTTATAGGGCACCAAAACCTGTTTTGCTCCGGCATATGATTAGGGCACGGAAATGTGTTTGGTCCACTAAAAAAAGTTTTGGTTGGAGGAGGTCGCGGCCGGCAGCGTCGAGTCCGAGGTGACACCGGAAATGTGAACGAGAGGATGAGTTGGCCTCGTTCATGCCAGAGTTGTCGCCGGTCGCTCGCGGACGGAGCCGGGGGGCTGATTCAGGTTGGTGGCAGACGCGACGGTTGTTTCAGTGCGCGAGGGCGGGGGCGGCGATTGATACAACGCGTTGACGGAGGCAGATGGATGACGGACGGCTTGATGAGCAGTCGGAATCCGGCTGAAGGCGTGATGGTCGGAGGCGGCGGGCAATCCAAAATTGGGAGGCTGCGGGGCTGTTTGGTGGCGGAGGATGTCCGGGAGTCATGGCGCGGCGAACCGACGGTGGTGGGAGGAATCGGCGGTGGCGATTGCGTGAGAAGTGAAACTTCAGCGCAGAGGTTTGGGTTGTGTGCGGCCACGTTTTGGATATAGGCCAGTCGCATCAATGATGTATATTTCCAAAATTTTGGGGCAATTCCCAAAAATATACATCAGACAGGTCATCTCTTGGAGCAGCGTTTTTCCACTTTGGTAATGTAAAAAACAATTTTTTGGGCACTGCCTAAAATACATCATCAATAGGAGATACTATAAGACACATATATCCATAGTCAACACAAACCCTATATTGGCTGAAGATGCAATTTAGGATCTCGCAAGCACTCAACATAGAAGCCATTTCCTACTGAACTTTATAAATGATGATGTGTGATACAATACAACAGAGGAACTTGTTCCTCACTTCAGTCCATTTCCCATTGTACATATAGGATACAATCGTAACACCATGTAGTGCTCTGTGTAGTAATCTGATAATAACAAGAGGTGTGTAGACTTCCTAAGAGAAACTATCTTCTGCAACAGCAACAATGCACACGGCAGGTACAAGAATAGAACACCATGCTTGCTTATTGAACTGGCACTGGAGAGCAATATAAATATATGTCGAATAGATGAACATCGACACGAGGCTGTGTGCAGACTGCCTCCATTTGTCAAGCCTTGGATGTCTTCTGGTTCGGCTTGAATACATTTTTTATCAGTGACTCCTTGATTGACAGAAGTTCTGGGAACTCAGTCTTCAGTTTAACATTGTCAAGTTCATTGTTGCTCCTCGGTGCTACTATTACCTTGGCCTGCTCCTCCAAGTTGAAGTTTTTCCAGGAGAAGTTTGGGTCGACGTAATCTCTGTACATCTCCAATATCTCATTGTGGCTCACCACACCGGGATTAGTGAAGTTCCAGATTCCAGTGAGGTTTCTCTTCGCCATTTCGATTGAGATGGGGAGAAGTTCATCCAATATTGTCATTGAGTTTGGGATATCCACAACCTTGTCATACCGGGTGATTTTTGTGATGAAGTTGCGAGGGTTGGACAGATCTGATGAAATAGGCATCCTTACACGGAGGGTGCACACATTTTCGTAGTTTTTTAGCAGTTCCTCGACCTGTTATTGGTAGGTGTTAGCTTCACCATGAAAACCTCTTCCAGTATAATCTAGCTTCAAGTAGCAACTATCATGAATATATGAGACTGCGAGATGGAATGGTCATGAACACACATACACACAATGGCACAAATAACTGGGTATGTTCTTCACCAAAAACAAGATGGCTTATTTCTGCTCTGTGAGATTTAATAAATTGTTTTTGTGGTATCGTAGATAACCTATTCTAGCTTTGCATACGTAGCTTATATTTGTCAATAGGAATACTGATGATTATTCTAATTTACAGAGGATAATAAGGGTCGCAATAAATAAAGCCCTTTTAAGCTGCAATGATAACTTCTTTGGTGGCATGACATATTGGTAAATCAAGACCTTTCATTAAAGATGATTTTTGTTATGCTGAAATGTACACTATTAACAAGCTATTCATGTTACAGTTCATGTTAAAAAGGAGAAGTAGCAGTGCTGGCTAATGCAATGTTAAATATATTGGACAGTGATCACTCTATCTAGATTAACTGAGTCTATATGACATCACAACTATGCCAAATTATATTCAACTAGCCCTTCAGACCGAGAAGTTGGTTAAAGAAAAACAGAGCAATGCCTGACCGGTGAAATCTAATTGTCCGAGCTAATTGTAATGCACCCATGCCACATCAAAAGACACCATCTCTTCAAAAAAAATCACTGTCTGTTTATCATATGAACAATTTGCTCCATTTTAGTTAGTTCCCTTAATACAATAAGTAACTTTGTAATGGTACTAGGTGACTACAACCTTGAAGATTGTAGGAGGTAATATGTCACCACATTAGGTTTTAGCCACTCTACCAAAGCAAAATGAACGATCCACTGAGCCACATGGAGTTGGTGCACAACAACAAAAAAACTAACAAGTTGCCACTGAACAAAAGCAACATGAATTTACTGAAGAACTATAGTTTCTTGAATAATATTTACATTTGAATATCTGTAGTATTGCCCAAAGTTCAAACAACATTGCACACTTATCTACTGAAGATGCACAGGGTAGATCACAGAACAGTCTACCCTTGACAGACGTAGATGCAGTGCAAATACTTGAAATGCTTATGTTTTTATGTGTCATGGCCAAAGGTCAACTAAAAGATAAGGAATAGTAATTGTCTAAGGTTCCTGCTAGGACATTCTTTTTGCTTTCAAAATGAACATTTTCTTTCCAGCATAAGGCTCATGGCATTCAGGCAGGTGAGAACACAAGTCATGTCAACGAGCTTCTTTACCTTGTGATACTGAACACCCTCCTAAACTGCTAATCTAATTTTCTTAACAATAAGAAGATGAGGTTATGCCCATAAACTAGACTCTTTACGGGGCCTCACATCGCTCTTCTCATTACTATCACTTCAGTGCACTATTCAGTTCGTTAATTTTGCATTGCAAATTTTCAATCTTTAGTAGCTAATTTTAGTCCTTTTTCCATCCAATGCGGGTGTCACAACAGGCCATTCTCCAGAAAGTGTGCTGAGTTATATCAGAACACTTTGGTTTTGAGTGTATTGTCCTTATAATGCAATTCAAGAATTTAAACCACAAAGTTACAATACCAATAACCCAAACATCCTAAAATAAGATTAAATGAATTTGCTATGGATCACCGAAGTACAAAACATGACAATGATCTAGTACTGGCAGAAGTAACTGATGCAGGATGTTCATTCGATGAAAAGTGGCCAACTACTTTGCACGATAAAGATTGGGCAAGCTCTGTGAAGGGCGTGACACAATTTCAAAGGAACATACAATTATCGAAAAACTTTACTAGTGTGCATGGATGGGGTAAATCTACTCTGATAATTCAAATAGATCCAATCTTGATTCCCTAAGTAAGCATGACTTCGTTGACTTTATTTTATTAAGTCAACCGAAGATATGATCTAATCAGACCATAGTCAATGAAATGTTACTGCTCACATGAAAGTAACCAAATCTCAGTTGAGGCTTAACTTCACATCATGGAATGTCAGGCACAGACAAGCAACATTTCCCTCAATGATCAGAACGCTCAGCATGTAATCGGACTTATCACTGCAAATTGAGCAAAATGGGCCCGATTTGTTTGCACTTTGCTACTCTAAAGACACGTATGCGAAAATAACGGGAGCGTAAAGCAAATCAACACGAGTACAGGGCATACCATGGCCTTGGTTTTGGAATAGAATGATCCGACGAAGTTGGGGGTGTCCTCCTCCTTGAACCCGATCCCCGAGCCGAGCGGGTGCTCCGCGTCGTACTCGAAGATGCAGCCCGTGGCGTAGTTAATGAGGACGAGGCCCCGGCCGCGGCAGACGTCGGCGAGCGTGAGCGTGCCGCAGACATTGGCGCGGATTGTCTCGACCTTGTGCGTCTCGCACCAGTCGACGTTGGGGCGGCCGGTGACGCCCGCGGCGTTGAAGACGTGGGTGGGGGCGACCTGGTCGATGTCGGCCTCGAGCTGGGCGCGGTGCTCGAGGCGGCCGGCGCCGTAGGCGTAGGGGATGCCCTGCGCGGTGCAGAGCTTGCCGAGGAGGCCCCCGATCCAGCCGGTGCGGCCGTAGATGAGGAACTTGAGCGCCGGCGCGGTCATGGCGAGGCGAGATCCGGCGGGGTTTGGATGGGAGGGGAGTGGAAACGGGGGAGTGGTGGAGAGGACAAGGGGCCGACGGGATTACTATATAATACGGTGGCGAGCTGGTGATATTCTGCGATCCCCGGTGAATGGGGGCGGGCGGCGTGGTGGAACGCCGACGGTGACGCTGCAGCGCTGTGCGCGATCCATATAAATCTTTATTTTTCTACTGAACTACGTGATCCATACATACAATCAGTTTATGCATTCGCCTCACAGTGGGAACGAAATGCCATCCACCGACACCAACTGGTTGATTGGGTGAACCAGTTGGCTTCTTCGATTTTTGTATTGGCCACGTGATTCTGTGGTGGGGGAGATCAGAGTAGGGCATCAACTAAGCTTTTATTATCGGATTTGCTAATCCTCGGGTGCCTGAGATTTTGTTATGTCTCGGTCGACCAGCTGGATCGTCGGATGCTCCTTAAGATTCGTGCAGCGGGGTAGCAGAAAGAAAAATATTATTGAGACGGGCAGGTTTCGAACTTCCGACCAACTGCACAGAGCAGCAAACTTTAGACCACCAGAATGCAGTCAGATGATGCAAAACAAGGTACTACGGATCTACTCCCTCCATTCTAAAATACTTGTCTTCAATTTGTGTATAGGTACATCCAAATTTGGACAAATGGAAGACAAGTATTTTGGAACGGAGTGACTATATAAATATTGTCACCAGATTTTTTTATGATAGTAACCCCATTTTGCTTCTTGTCTCTCTTTTTTAACCTTTTTGCTTCTTGTTTTGATGCTTTTGTTTTATTTGTTTATATTCATTTTTCATTTTCTATAGTTAAATTTATATTCGACAACCTCGTCGAGAAAGCTGCTGCCCGTACTGTATATATTTTCATTGTTTTTCTATGCATTGAACTCGTCACATCATAGTTGCATTTCTTCACACCATAGAATGATCCAAGTTGTACTTTTTTTCTCAAGATATGTACAATTAGGAAGTGGTTTTTGGAGCGAGTTACATTTTTCTCATAAAAAACATGCAATAGGCAACCGAATTTTATGCGAGTTGCACTTTTTATAAGAAATATGCAACTCCAACCCCTTTTAGACATAAGTTGCACTTTTCTCAAGAAACGTGCAGCTAGCAACCCGGTTTCAAGGCAAGTTGTATTTTTCTAAATAAGTGCGTAACTCGTCTGATCGGAGTTGTACTTTTCTAACTAGAAATGGAACTACTAAGTAGTACACCTCAGTCAACCGAGCTGCACTATTCTAAATAGAAAAGTGCAACCCGAGGCGAGTTGCACTTTCCTATTGTGAAATGCGCAACTCGCCTCGACCCAAGTTACCCTGAATCAAGGCGAGTTGCACATTTTCTTTTGAAATGTGCAACTTCACCTCGAGTCGAGTTGCACATTCTCACTTTGTGAAATGCGCAACAAGATTTGAGGCGAGTTATGCACTTTTTCAACCAGAAATATGCAACTACGAAGTACACTCGAGTTGCACTTTTTTTCTTATGAAATGCGCAACTCGCCTCGAGCCGAGTTGCACATTTCCAACTAGAAATGTGCAACCCGAGTCGAGGTGAGTTGCACTTTTTCTTATGAAATGTGCAACTCGCTTCGAGATGAGTTGCACTATTCTAACTAGAAAGTGCAACACTGAGTCGAGACAAGTTGCACTTTTCTCTTGTGAAATGTGCAACTCGGCGCGAGCTGAGTATAACCGCCGAATCATGGCGAGTTGCACTTTACTGTTATGAAATGTGCAACTCGCTCCTAACCGAGTTGCATTTTTCTAAGTAGAAATGTGCGACTACTAAGTAGCACACCCGAGTCGAAGCGGGTTGCACTTTTTTTATTGTGAATTGCAAAACGCAACCTCGAGGTGAGTTGCACATTCCTAACCCACAAAGTGCAACCCGACTCGAGGCGAGAATGACACTTTTCCAACTAGAAAACCGCAATTAAGTGGATGTTCAACCCGCCGCTACGACTTACACCTTTTTAATCAGAGGATTTCAATGGAATATGTGCTCCTTATATTGGTTTTGTGAAAATGTACAATTTTTTAACGTGTATTCAACATGTATTCAATACAAGTTGCACATTTTCTGAAGAAATGTGCAACTAGCAACCGATATTTGACTTGAGTTGCACTTGTTAATATGTATTTTGTTCTATATTTTTCTTATTATTGTGTGTGAATTATCCAGTGATTTTCTTAATTAATGAATTGATTATACAAAAAAGTATTAATTAAACATAATTTTGGAGATTAAAAGAAAAAAGAAAACAAAACTTGTCAATGGACCGGACCAAAGTAGGCCAGCATTTTTTCTTTGGAGTAAGCGAGACACAGAAGGAGATTGGAAGTTTGTGGGCTGAGTAAACGGCCAGCTTTCCACAAAAATAGAAAAAGGACAACCCTCATTTTTAAAAAAAGACGCCATATTTTGGATAGCCAGAATGTGCACAACAAAAGCTCAACAGAACCCCACATATTTCAGCCAAAAAGCCCGAAACGGACAAACAACAAAGGGTGAGAAGGCCTGCGAACATGGGCTTCACGGGATGGAGTAGTTTCTAATTGCTGATACGTGACGAACGGATGATGCCAGCAGTCGAATGAGACGTAAGAAAATTTCAGTCGACCGCGACGTAGGCGCTCCCATCATTATCCTTTTATTATTCTCAACAAAGATCCCTAATGATAGCATTGTATACTTCTTTGGGTATGATATTTGGAACCTTACCATGGGAAAGTCCACTCATCATGAAGATCTTAATGCTCATGGGGGTGAATTAGAGCGTGAAGACAAAGGTATTGTTGAGATGCAATAGCATACATGGAGGGAAAGTGATGGAAAAGCTAATGTATGTCTTGCATGGGTTGAGACCTAATAAGTGGAGTGACATGCTTAATTCCATTATTGGTATTGTGAACTTAGAGAGTTGCATATGCTTGGTGATCAATATTCTTGGTCAAATAATCATGCCAAGAATTATGCCATCCCTACCCTTGAGAAATTGGACATTATTCTTATGAGCAAATAGTGGGAGACATTATTTCCTCTTCCTACTATCCACAAACTCGCCAGGGAGATGTTAGATCATAGCCCTTTGATTCTGAATAATTTGAAATGGTTATCTCAGACCAAAAGGGGTTTTAGATTTGAGAAGAAGTGATTTAAAGAGCTTGGTTTTCTCACAAGTGACACATATTTGGTGTTAGTCCGTAAAAGCAAGAAACGGTTTAGACAGAGTGCAACATAATTTGAAAAAACTGAAGAAACAATTGGGGGCTAATGTGAGAGAAAAAGAAATTCAATTGACGAAGCAACTGGTTGATGAATTGTAAGAGATGAAAGAGTTGGAAAACTTAACTTTTGAAGGAGCAGCTAGACAAGAAAAGCAAAGTACAATATGAGTTGATAAAAATTTATGAGAATGAGGAGTAATGTTGACATGAGAGATCCAGTGAAACTTGAAGAGAAAAAATATCTTTTCCCTTAAGAAGGATGATGAAACTATTCACAGTATGTACTCCTAATTTGTTAAAGCATGCTCCAAAATTTTGTTTGGGATTGCTCCTTCCTTTTTTTCATTAAACACTATAAAGCTTGATCCCCATAGGATATTTATTGAAATTAAATGAGAGGTCTTAAAAAAATTACACAGAAACATGTGCCCACAAAGGAAAAAACAATTAGGGGAGACTATCAATCCATTTTTGACAAACTCTGTACATGTTTGACTTCACCCTATACACATGCATGGTGAACTCATGTATGAAACCTCTCTTTCATGATATGAATGTGTAAGAACTTCCACAAAATTGGTGTCAATGTTTTTCTTTAATATGGTTGGTGAATGTTTGGCCAAAATAATTCCTAATTCTCAGATTAATTGATTGTTTATTATTTTGGTTGACTACTTTTTGGAAAAAGGCAGAGCCCTTTTGCAATATGTTGATGATATGTTGTTTATAAAGATGGGCTGGAAGGGACCAAAAATTTGAAATTGCTTCTATGTAATTTTAATCAATGTTTGGGCTGAATAATCAACTTTGAGAAAAGTGAAGTCTTGTTGATTTTAGAAGATAGCGATCAATTGCAAAAGTATGCCAAGATTTTTAATTGCCAGAAAGGTGAGTTTCCTATGAAATATCTTTGTGTTAGTAGATGCTCTATTCTGAAGACTGGTTTTGTAGGTGAAAACGAGAATAAGATGGATATCTAGATGTGTGACTCCATGGCAATTGTGAGGAGGGTATCCTAAATATCTTGTGTGTTAGTTTCAAAAAAAAAATCTTCTGTTTCTTGTGCATGGGAATTGTCGGGCATATTTTTGGGCCGTCCGTTCTGTTGGGGGGAGCTGGTGGGGGTGAATTTCTTGTCCGGGCTCCCACTAGGTCGATGGGAAGGCCTATACGGACGCGCCCGTGGAGATGCTCTCACAGTTGGAGCTTTGTTATGGACTCTTAGTTCTAAAGCTCCATGTCAGCAGATTCGGGCATGCAGACCTTCACCCATTTCACTAAATATCGGCCTTGCATGCTGACATCTTTGCCATTCCATAGAAACTGCCACTATATTTTTCTAAATGATCTACATTGATAGGCAGTTTCATAACACACATAGAAAACATGGGCTTTTACCATAGGATAAGATAGAAGAAATGAGTCTTTTTATCCATCTTTTCAGTTAAAGGGGTGAAGTCATGTAATCTTTGCCTAGTTGTGCCCTTTGGAAGCCTCAAGTATGTGAAAGGCATAGTTTCACCGTAGTAACCGTACAACCAGGTCCATTAGATAGCTCTTCCACTCTTTTGCAGATATGTTGTTAGGAACCATAGAGGTTTTGTGATAATTTACCGTCATCCCAATAGAACTTAAGAATATTAAAAGAAATAGGCAGTATGAAGAATATTTCTGTCCCATTTGTTCCCCTTCTCAACAAAACCAAGGTATTGCAACACTGACAGAATATTTCTGATACATTTCCTTTACATCAACTTCAGTACATGGCACAACTAAATTTAACCACAAACTTCGCAACATCAGAGTGAAGCATATGCTCTCATAATTGTGCAAAATAGAATTTCACCTATTACAATTAGTATGTCCGAGCTGTTGGATGATCACTACAAGAATCCTCGGAGAAAACTAGCAAATGCAACAGTATTATGCAGGAGCACAGGCTACCGTCTACCCTGATCCTTCGATTAGCATCCTCTCCTTTTCGATTTTGACTCCCATGTACCTGTCATAGCGTCATATTACAGACAAAAACATGGGCGCGCATATCAGTTGATCCATCGTTCTCAAAAAATTTAGTTCAAAGAAACGAGAGACTGGTACCTGCCGAGCATCATGACGGTGGCCTGCGGGTTGGTCCCCGGCGAGGCATTGAACGTGGAGCCGTCGATGACGCGCAGCGCTTCAATGCCGAGCACCCTGTAGTCGCGGTCGACAACCCTGCCGACCTGGCACCCGCCGTGGTAGTGCCATATGGTCATGACGGTGTCCCTGCAGAACCGCTCGAGCGCCGCGGGGTCGCTACCGCCGCGCACGCCGCGCATCAGGTTCACCGGGAACTCGGCCGTGACGTTGAGCATCGCCGGGAAGGCGAAGTTCGGGTACGCGAACCGCGTGAACGCCCTGGATCGGATGACCCGCTCGATGGCCTCGATGCCCGCGACGCAGCGGCGGAGATCGTCCGGGTGGGCGAAGTAGTTGAAGCTGACGATGGGGTTGTCGTCGGGGTCCAGGTTGCGGAGCGCGAGGCTGCCCGTGGACTGCGGGCCGAGGACCTTCTCCAGGATGAACCCGCCACGGAGCGCCGCGTCCGGGACGCGGCTCATGGCTTCCACGGCGCGCGCGATGGCCTCCGGCGTGCGCTGCTTCGGGGGCACCGTCGCGAGCTGGCCCGTCTGCGGGGAGAACATGCCGAAGCTGCGGGCTTGCTGCGCGCCGGTGCTGGAGGAGGCGGAGCGGGTGTTCCAGTCGGATCCGCTGGCGCCCTCGATGTAGCTGCCGAACCTGGTGATGCCGACGACCTGGATGAGCGACAGCTCGACGGGGGAAGGCGAGGGCACGTAGATGGCGTTCATGGGGTTGTCGGACATGCCCTGCCCGACCTCGGGGTTGTCCACGACGACGTCGAGGCCGAACGAGCGGAGGTGGTCGGAGGGCCCCACGCCGCTGAGCATCAGCAGCTGCGGGCTGCCCAGCGCCCCGGCAGACAGGATGATCTCGTTGGCGTCGCCACGGTTGAGGTACGCCACGTGGATGATGCCCTGCGAATCGCGGAACACCACGCCGCGCGCCACGGGCTTGGTCCCTACAAATCAAAATCTTTGTTATTGGCATCCCTCGATCAAGTTATTCGCGCCACGGCAATAGCATGAAGAAAAACCATACCGTTAATGCGTTAACAGACATAACGGTCACTTCCCAGTGCTATCTTTAAACAAAGATTATGCGATCACATGGTCTTCTCACCTTTGTAACTGAACAAGATCCTGGCCACTCTAGCCCGGAGAAGCACGTCGATCCCTTCGGGGCGCGAGTATCGCAGCAGGTCGGCCGCCGTGTGCCGCCGCCCTTCCGGGTCGAAGATGGAGCCGCCGACCTTGGTGCCGGGGTTGTGTTCGTACGTGAACCCGTTGTCCGGCACCACCCCGGTCTCCAGCAACCCCCTCCGCACCGCCGCCTGCCAGGGCCCCAGCTCCGGCTGGAACGCCACCACGTCCTCCACCCACCTGTACGCGCTCAGCACCTCCCTGGCGTCCCAGCCGACGGCCCTCGCGTACCCGGCGCCAGCGCGCGTGAAGAAGCCCGCGTTGATGCAGCTGCCGCCGCCCAGCACCCGGGGCCGCGAGTTGATCACGCCGTCCTCAGATACGAACCGCTGCGACGGGGACGACGCCGACGTGTCCGAGAGCACGTCCGAGAAGTGCGCCATGTTCAGCACGCGGTCGTCGTCGTACGGAGAGCCCCCACGCTCCAGCAGGAGCACGCGGTAGCGCCTCGACAGCGTCGCCGCCAGCGGGCAGCCCGCCGTGCCGCCGCCGATGACGATGTAGTCGTAGTAGGCCACCGGCGGCGCGTGCATCGCCTCCCTCATGAACGTGTAGTTTACGCCCCGCGCTGTCCATACACACACGCCCAAGAATCAGTAACACCTCGTAATGCAAATGGTAAACAAGTAAGAAGAATACTACAATTGATCCGGTCACTGATCCAGAGTAAGGGATTGATCACCTTGTTGGGAGATGGATAGGAGCACGAACAAGCCCGTGACGATGAAGAACGCCATTGTTTTGACTTGTGTTTTGATGTGCCTGACTTGCAGAACTAGCCACTAGGTGTGCTTTTATACTAGCGAAGCAACCAAAAGAAACCGTTGTTGCATGGGTCGGGAGTTTGTTTGATTCATGCTCCGCAGCCTTTGTGTCAGCTAAAATTATTCCACGGGTTCGGCTATGATAATTGGTTTGTCCCGCACTTGTCTGCTGTTTCTGCAAGCAAATGCGCGGGAGTGAGATGTAGTGGGATGCCTTTGTGGAAGATGAGGATGAGGTTTGGGACCGCCCGAACACCCGCCACATCGGATTCGGCCCACCCGAGACCCGACCCCACATATATCCACTCCATCCTCACTACAGATCAAACCCTAACTCACTCTCCTCCGATCCCCTTTACACTCCACTCCACTCCTCGTCGTCTCCACTGTCGCCGCTTGGACCATGGCTGGCTCCGGCAGCGAATCTCCGTGCTCTGGGAGTGAGATGTACTGGGATGTCTTTGCGGAAGTGGAGGACGAGGCTTCGAGCGACGCTGGGGAGGATAACAAGCTCGCGCCGCCGGCGGCTCTGTGCTCCGCCTGTGGTGGCAGTGGCACAGCTGCCGGAGATGTTCCAGTCGTGGCTGCTACTCCACGGGTATGTTTTCCGTTCGCATTGACCGATCTAGAATTTACAATGTAGAAATTTGTAAAACGGATGTTTAATTTAGGAACTTCGTAGATCTGACGCCGACCAATGCTGTACTCGATCGGTGAGGATGAGCTCTTATGCAAAACGTGGTTGGCGTGCCTAGATGATCGGGACGGAACCATCGATTCATCATAAGTTAAATGATGAATTTTGGGGGAGGGCGCGCACCGAGCAATCTCTCTGCCATAGATGGTTATGCATCCAAACAGACATTAACAAGTTCGTCAGCTGCTATGGTGATGTGGGCTGTGTGAGTTTCTTGTGCTTCATTATGTTGCTCAACTCCATTACGTTCATTGTGTTGAGTAGCTATTCTACTTTGTAGATGAAGGATGCCATCCCAATATTCAATGCAATTTCAGGGAAGCCGACCACGACAGAATGGTAGCTCGGCCATTGTTGGGAAATACTGAAGGATAGTCTTTTCGTGAACTACACGCCGGACTCGGCAAGCGGTGACCCAGACTCGGCAGGAACGGCGCTCCCGGTAAAGGATTCGCAAAACAATGGCGAAGAGGCAAGAGTGAGGCAGAGCAAGAAGCAGCAGGCACGGCGCGCTCGCCAAAGGGAACGCGATGCAGAGAATGTCCCGATTCCGCCGCCGTGATGGCAAGCTCCGGTCTGACCGATTTGTCTGTCCTCGGAATTTGCATCCTTTTGTGAACTATATCCGATCGTTGTATGTGTTGAACTATGTCCGTGCTTGATGAACCGTTGAACTATGGTGATCCGTATGAAGTACGTGGAACTATGTTTGAACAATTTATCCATATGATCTACATTGCATGTCAATATGGTTTTGAGGTGACTGATTTGAGAATTACGGTTGTAGGACACGGTTTTTAGAGGTTGCCCCCGGTTAGTGTCCGCAAACACGTCCAGACTTGTCTGTAGACATTTTTGGGGCTGAATTTGGGGTCTCCGGTTGAGATGCTCGATAGAAAGCGATTGCGGATCCTTCCTGAAAATGGTGCCCGCTGGTGTACGCTCTACAGTCATATAACAGTTGTTCACCGTGTGTCGACCATGCAATCAGCATTATTCAGTTTTAATACCAGATTCATGCATGCTACAGGCCTTTTGAAATAGGCAATAGCTAAGGCCTGCTCTGTTACAAGCTTGAATGCATCAAGCAACGGTATGAGCAGTGAGCATGCCAGGAGCGTGAGGAAAGAAAGCCTAACCACCGAAACTGCAAAACCCACCCGTTGCCTTCGCTTAATCACGGCCCTAACCTTGCCGTGGCGCTTTCTTCTCCAGATCTCTACACGCTTCTTGCTCGACGCCGTGCCTTTGTACCTTACAGGCGTCCTGGCCAGAGTACATTTGTTGTTTGGAGCATTGGATTGGATGGATCGGTACTTGCTTATTATTTGACGTGTATCTGCTACAATATCTGGTGGCTCGTTTACCACAAGCTTCCATACATGACAGACGCAGCATCTAGCACCAGCAGCGACGGCCTAACATTTACAGCGTCACTGCAAAGCTTCTGACAGCAGCTTGTTGTCCCACCATACAATGATCGTGTTCATCAATGGAACCATCCCTCAATATAGGCTGTTGTAAGTGCAGAATGTCGCGGCGATGGAGGTCAGGCAGATGACCAAGGACGGGAGCAGGGTGGCATTCAGGAGTTGGCTCTGCCCTAGATACCCCGCCGCGGTGATCGTCACGTCGGCGCTGACACGGGCCAGCGTCCCGGCCTCCGTCGAGAGGAGACCGCCGTTGTAGGTGCCCCGGGACAGCCTCGAGGACATCACCCGGGAAAGGAGGGACAGGTTGACCCCTGCGATGTTCATTCAGACAAGGTCAGAAATTAAGGCAATGCTAGTAACCGGAACACTTCGAAACATTTTCAGACTTCGCGCGCGTTGGTGGTAGATTAACTGTTAGGATCTTACCTTCGAGCACCTCGGCGAACACAAACGTGATGATAGCCGATACGACGTATTGTGGAACAGAGTAGCTTGAGGTGAAATGGAAGCTCGCGGCGATGCCGATCAGGACCATGAATTCAGACGCCAGCAAAATTTGCCTTCATGGAAGAAAGAAAGAAAGAAAGAAAGGAGATGGAGAACGATGAGAATTACACACGAGAACTGCTCTAGCACGTCTAGTGCAAGGAGCGTACGAGTTACCTGTCTTCAAACAAGTTGGTAACGTAGCTTCCGACGATGATATTGACCGGAAGAACTGTCAGCCCAAGAACAGCTAGAAAGATGGCCACATTACCCGTGGACCAGTTAAAATAGAACGTAGTGACAACACTCGACTCCGAGAGTAGAATCTCCATTGTAAACTTGAGCATGAAGTAGATCAATAACTGAACCTGATATATTGTGAAGACCATATAAATATGTATGTAAAGCCAATGCACGAGAAGCTGGTACATCCAACAAAAGAAAGATCACATTCGATGGGGTAAGGAGGAAACCTTCACAGAGGGCGTGAGCAATCTGTATGCTGCAGCAAGCGATGTTGCTGGCTTATGACACTCTTTAGTGTTTTCTTCATTGTCGTCATTATCCTCTACATTTTCATCCTGCGTCTCCTTTGCCTCCGTGAGCAAAGGCTGTGCTAAACCATCCTCCAAATAATCACTTGGGCGATGGCCTGTTGTGACAAACAATTTAACTTAAAAATTGCGCCCAGAAATAAGTTCTTTGACCACTTGCTAGTAAATTTTGTTCCAAAAAAAGAGAGTAAACATCTGCTTGTAAGGATGACATTAAGGGAGCTAGTTTACCGGAATCAGTTGACTGTGTTTTGGCTGCATTCTCTCTAGCAATGTGATCCGGCTCTTTAAATGAAATCCACAGCCAAATCAAGTTGACAACCCAAGCAATGCACATGACCCACCCAGGCAAAGTGTTCTGATTAAATGTGACCCCATAGATCTTGAACTCTGTCTGCAGCAAACCGGCAAGTGCAGGACCGCAGGCCATTCCAAGTGCACTAGCACTGACAAATCCTGCAGAGGCTTTCAGCCTGATTTTGAGAGGCACGCAGTCGCTGATATACCGACGGTTCACAGCCCTGGCAGAACCCAACCTGAACACAATGTTGCCAACCACACAAATTTTACAACATTGCACCGTATCAAAGCAGAAACTGAACATGACACAAATAAATTAGAGAACAGAAAAGAAATATGTACCCGCAGAGTAGCCGGCCAAGTATGAGAACAGTTATGGAATTCAGATCATACGCCAAAGCATATAGCAGGTTTCCCGAAAACAGCATGATACTGCTGAATACGAGCGGTCTGAAATAGGACCTATTCGACCAGGCACTGAAATAAACCGAAGAGAACACTTGGGCAACTGCCATCGACCCGATAATCACACCGCAGACGGTTGCCGCTGCGCCAAGGCTCACTGAATAATCATCTGCGGTTGGAACGATGATATACGTGTTCACCATGTAGAGGAATGTGTTCACTAGGTTGAGCATCAGCGACATGAAATGGTAGCTCTGGTCATCGACAAGATCATCTGAGCTAGTTTGCACATCTTCTGGAACAATGAGCGCGTGTTGCCCTAGGAATTTCAGGAAGGTTGTGGAGTGTGTGAGTTTCTGTACTGAATGATTTATTTGTTCTATGACAGGGTCCTGCACATACAGAAAAGGAGTACATATTTCCTTTGTTAGAGCATATGAGAAATTTATTATCTGATTACGGAACCAGCAGAAGACCGAGAAGAGACCTTCAAGGTAATTGATGGATGGTCATAGATCGACGAAAAGCTTCCTTGGTGATTTTGCAGGGCTGCGAGGTTACGTGTCAAAGCACCAGCAACAGCTACAATACCCTGCATTCACAACTTCATCATTAGTGCAAAAGATGATGAAGGATAAAGGGACTAACTCAAGGACAGCCACCATCAAAACCAATGCACTAATGCCCCAAATATTAATTGAAGATGCAAGATATTGACATTACCACTTGCTTGAAGATCGGCTGAAGCTGAGAATAAGGATGGTTCGCACGAGTTGAGACGTAATAGTCCGTAAATCTATAGCCGAAGCGCTTATCGAACTTCTTAAGTATCTTCCGGATTCCAGTAGCATTCATATCGACAAATCTAAGGAGCTTCACAAGATCAAGACCAACTTGCCTATAAGCCTCTCGCACTTGAGAAACTTGTGATATATCGGACTGTTCTGTAAGTAGGGCACGCTGTTCTCCCAATTTCTCGATCCTGCTAGCAAGATGACCTTGCTGTTTCAGTAGAAACAGCACTACCTTTTCTATCTGCAAACGAAGAAACATACATGAACAGAGATGGTGTGAGGCAACAAAAGGATAAACATTTCTGTTTGAAGGAATACATTAGCTGAGTTTTACCTGATCGTCAAGCATCCTTGAGAACTCTTTAAGAACCTGTTCATGGTTTCTTCCACCATTTTGTGTCTGCTGGACGTACTGTTTTACCTTTTTCTTCATCATTTTGTAATTAATGTAGTATCTATAAATATTATAAAATAAGTCATAAGATTACAACTCATCACTGAACAAGCTTATCTAATCAAATATAACAAATTGTAACACCTAGTTTATGCATGTCTAATCAAATAAAACTGTAACCCCTAGTTTATGCATATCTAATCAATGTAGTCATAACAGTGAAATGTTAGGGAATTTGATAATTTCGGAGTAGCAAAGCAACATACTCTTTCCACTCTTCCAATTGATCTGACACCAATATCTTCCCGAAATTAACCATCTTGGCGTTTCACTACCTGAAATAAATACAACTAAATTGTTAGCATCACAGTAGAGAGGCTAGAACCAATCAACTCAAGTACAGTATTTTGATTCAGTTAACACACTTCAGAATAGCGGCCAGCATATTGGTTCAGATGTTAGAGGAAATTGAGATAGTCATATACTGCTAACACGTAGCTTTCAGCAAAAGATCTTGGTTAGCTTAAGACAAAATGCACACAGGAAGTGCCAAAGCCGGACATGTCAGTGCTTAAATGGACAAAAGACATAGCTTTTAATAAGTGGAGAACCTAAGATAATGTTAACATGTCTGGAAAAAAGCTTAAGATATTTGAGACGACTCCAAAAAGGATGAGACACGTAGCAAGCTGGCACAGAATCGTCTAGTGATATAACCAGACAAAAAACCCTGGGGAGTGCAACTGAGGATTCAGAAACACATAATAAATGGCTCAAAGGTCTCTCAAGAGCTAGGCACTTTTTGTATGACACTCATTATGCAAGTAGGCCGAATTTCCTTTGGTCGTTGGCCTCGCAAAGCACGTGCCTATACGAGAGAAATAGATCACCCACATAGCAGTGTACTAGAAAGGTGCAGTTGTTTTCCTTGTTTTTGTTATGTACTCTCGTTAGTGTACTACAGGAAAGTGAACCATCTGGCTTAACGACCCAGAGAGGCTGAGGGGGACACATCAGCAAAAACAAATTGGGTTAGGAAAACATGGTACTTGTTCTGCTTCTCTTGTCAGTATGATGCTTCTCTTAAATAAACTTAAGAAGCCATCTCTTAACTCAGGAAGATAGCCTATCATCCTTGTGATACGACCGATTGTTGCCCAAATGCAAATGGTTCTTCTTCGGCACTCGCACCACTAGTTTGCCGAGAAAGGGAGAGCGTAAAAGGGACTCTGGCATGGCAGCATCAACCAGAAAAAGGTGTTCCAAATGGTCCTCGACAAAAATCATCAATCAGAAAGTAAGAAGGCATTCCAACTTTATAAGAAGTGAATTCTAGGTGGATCCAAAACTAAAGCCGGCAGCGATGCAGCGAGCGAAACGAGTTCTCTGATTCTCGTGAATAAAATGAGTATTATTTCCGCTTTCAACCAGATTAGATTGGCTACCCCGCAAAAAAAGATTAGATTGCCTACCGCGTGTGTTCTTCGGCGGCGCCTTCCTTCCCTCGATCGGTCGATCCCTTCCCCTCTCTTCGCGCGGAACAATCTCCTCAATTTAGATGACCATCAACAAATCGACGCACCGATCGCGCCTGCTCACACCAAGAAATCAATCACGCATTCAGAATACAGCTTTCACAGGCCAAAATCAAAAGGAAAAAAGAAAACAGATACGCGCCGTAAGCACATACAGAACACGGCGACCCCTTGCGGACGGAGACACTAGACGCGAGGAGACGAAGTGGCTGGAATTTGGAAGCGGGAGGTCAGAGGTGCAATGGCAATGTCTGTACCAGTATCGGCGAATGCAATGGCTAGGTTCGGCTGAATCTCTGGCGGCTTGGGAGGTGCGAGCGGGAGAGGACCATAGAGGTACTTATATAGCGGCGACGGGCGAAGGAGCGAAGGAGGATGGAGGAGTGCACGGAGAGAGGGGGTTCTCGCCGGGGATGTGGCCGGGACACGAGCGCTTTAGCTCCGGGCGGTCGCTCTCGTGGTCGCCGATGCGGACGTGGCGGATTCGATCGGCACGGCCCGAGGCCCCCGTTTTGGCATAGCATGGCCGTGGTGGCTGTGGACAAAAGCGCCTCTCGCCTCACTGCCCCTAGTTTTTATGTGAGGTAATACGGTCAGTGATATTTTTCTACGGTATGGGCCACTGAATGAACTACTCCCTTGATATATCTATAAGAGCATTCCACCGGCGCCTCCAAATCGGTGTCCGGCACCCCAATTGAGCCCCAATTGGGGGTGCCGGACATGTGTCCGTCCGAATGGAGGGTGCAGCCCACAGCGGCGCACCCCAAAGGCCCACCCCCAAACGGACCTAATTTTGAGCATTAGACCAAACACCTTGCGGGCACACGAACCGCCGCCGGTTCACCTTCGCGTCGCTTAGGAACACGGCGGTTGATGTGGACGTGCAACCGCCGCCGCGTCGCTTCGGGGTGGCGTTCGCACCGCTTCGCAGCAATATAACCATCCTCGTCGGCTGCACGTCGCTCACATTCTCTCCGCGAACCATCTCTCACAACTCGCTCGCCATGTCGTTGCCTGAGAAGGAGGTCGTGGTGGCCGATCGAGAGCAGGAGAAGGAGGCCGTGGTGGCCGATCATGAGAAGGAGGCCGTGGTGGCCGCCGATTAGGAACAAGAGGCCGTGATCGCCGCCGATCAGGAGCAGGACGGCGAGGCCGAACAGGAGCAGGACGGCGAGCCCGCAACTCCATCCCCAGCACGCCCTGCTTTCTCACCATGGGAACCTTGGTCCCCGTGGCCGTCCCATGTGGCTGGTGCACATGCAGGACCGGTCGTCCCCCAGGCACCAGAACCGGAGTGGCAGCCGGGAACTCCAGACGTGGCGCCGGCGGACGACGGGCCTGGAACACCGCCACCTAAGGCTGGATGACGAGGAGTAGTGTTCTTAGTTTCTAGTTGTAATCGTATGTAATAAGTAGATGCATGCATTAATAAAAGTCTCCAATAGTTCCGGCTACCAAATTGTTCAACCGCGCCGGATAACAAGTACCAAATCATGGCCATGACATAGTTTCGACCACGCCGGAGAACAAGTCTCCAATGCCGGCCATCAAAATAGGTTTGACCGCGCCGGAGAACTAGCCTCCAATGCCGGCCATCAAAAAGGGCGCCCCCCGGCGCAATGGTGCATGTCGATCATGCGTCGACTTCCTCGTCCTCCTCCTCGCCTTCCTCTTCGGATTCCACAACCGCCGCCGCTTCGGCCGCCGCCTTCTCAGCCTGAATGCGCCTCCGTTCGGCCATGAAGTAGGCCTTCTGGTTGGGGCTCATGTCGCTCGTGTTGGTGGCCATGAATAGACGCTCCTCCTTCTTCTCATGGGCCTTGAGCTTGGTCTTTTGCATCTCGAAGTAGATTTCCCACTTTTTTCGGCCGCGGCTTGTATCTTCTTCTTCTCGGCACTCGGCGCGGCCACCTCATTGACGTAGAGCTTCACCAACTCTTGGATGTTGCACGACGAGGCCGTCGTCTTCTTGCCAGCCCTGGCGGCCGCCTTGCATGTCTTGACTCCCATCTCTGGACGATCGGCACTGGCGGCCGACAACTTTCTTCCATCTCCCTCGGCCACATCCTTGACATGACGCTTCCATTTCGGGCAGTTGCGAAGCGCCTCCCAGCAATGCATCAACTTGTATGCCTTCTTACGATCTATCTGTTGGAGATATGCCCTAGAGACAATTAATAAAGATATTTTATTTGTCATATCTCGATTGTTTATAATATGTTTTATACTATGCTATAACTGTATTGAGCGGAAACATTAATACACGTATGGTATGTAAACAACCAGGTCCCTAGTATCCTCTTTACTAGTCCATTGAGATCAACAGATGATCAAGGTTTCCTGATCATGGATATGGATGTCAATTGAAAATGGAGTCCATTAGGTGAATGATCTGATTGACGCACACCCAATATATAGGAGAACGTAGTACTCAAACCTTTGACCGTGAGATCTATTTAATCTCTATCTCTGGAGGCTGTCTTGATTGCATCAAACGTCATACTTTAAATAGGATGACAATAAAGGTGTCGCATATCAGGTATCTGAAGGAATAGGTTGAGGCGTAGGATCAAGAGCGGGATTTGTCAATCCACATAACATGATAGATACTCTGGCCCACTCGGTGAGATTACATCAATGAGCTTGCAAGCATGTGACTAGGTCACGAGGATGTAATATCACAGACGAGTTAAAATAGTATTGTCGGTAACGAGATCGAGCTCGGTATCGTGATGCCGGAGATCGAGTCTCGGACAAACTAAGTATCGACAGGCAAAAGGTATGGGACTTGACGTTTAAGGTTCAAACGATGAAAGATATTCGTGCACGCACAGGGGCTATCATGGGTTTCCAGATCCCACTGTTAGTCATTGATTGGAGATGGTCTCGGTCATGTCTGGAGTGATCCCGAACCGTAGGGTGACACACTTAAGGGTAGGCGACGTTTATATTAGATTGGACGCAGGAGAGAAAATAGAGAGAAGAGCACCGGAAGCGTTCCGGGACATATCCGATGGAGTTCGGAGGGCAACGAAATTATTTTCGGAGCCGGAATAAATTAGATAATACGTATTTAATATTAATTAATGTAATTAATGATTAAATATATTATATTTTAAATTAATTCGAATTTTAAAGGCAGCCAAACCTTAAATGGGCCAACTCCCGGAGGACGTGACTCCGCAATTGGAGCTGCGCTTATGTTGGGATTTTCTCCACCATACACACGCCGCCGTGCTGCTGGTCTTCTTCGGTCCAAGTCTTCTACTTCCGCTGCTTCGCTGGACCGGAGCCCGGAGGTCGTCGTCTACACCGTACGTGCGTAGAGCTACGAGGTGCTGCACGTGTGGCACTTGGAGGAGTTCGTCTTCACGACCTTGAGGTCGGCTACGTCGGTTTCATCGACAACGCTTGTGCGGGAGCGTAATTCCCGCTTTTCGGTCTACAAGGGTATGTACATCGATTCCCTTCGTTACTCTATATCTGCATAGTATTAGATCTTGACTTTATCGGTTATCGTATATAGGAAAATTTTATTGTTTTCTGCATATGATCCCCTTCAGTGGTATCAGAGCCGATCTATGCGTAGATATAGCTATACGGTTGTTTTAGAACTCATTGTCGTATGAGGGCATCGTTCTTATAGTTATAACCCTCTAGCGTGCACTTGCTTTTGCTATCGGCTTTGAGTTGATGAAACGGTCCGGACCGACTTTACGCGTACGCTTACGCGAGACTGGTTCCACACCTGACATATGGCTTGTACCATATATGCGGCTGGCGGGTGTCTGTCTCTCTCTCAATAGATGGCCTTTGCACTTTCAATGGAGGGCCCGAAAGGGATATGAAACATACAACTGATGGATCGTTGTTGTGGTTGTAGGTTCGTAGGTATGAAGCGGTTCTATTGACGAAAGTCCCTATAAGCCACATAAAATATGCAAAAGATAAAGTAGAGAGCATCTAACTTTATTTTGCAGGGGCATGTGATATGGTCACGAAAAGTTTTGCAAATTGTTTATAAACTGTCGGCGCGGAGGAGACCAATGGCGCAAGGACCATATCACGTCGCATTACATTTGATGTTTTTGAGTGCATATATTTGTATATGAGTATCTTATATTATTTATATATTAGATATACGACGGCAGTAATATATAAGTTGATCTCTTCAAAAATTCCATATTAGTGTTCTCCCTTTAGCGTGCACCACCGAAAGTTCTCCGTTACGAGGCAGGCCGTGACGATCGGGTGTCAGACGTATCGGTGTTCAAATACCGTGGGTGTAAGCCATGTTGCACAAGCAAATACGCTAAAGGTTATTTTGGCGAGCCTAGCATGTACAGACATGGACTCGGAACACATGACCGAAAGGTTAAGCACGAGTCACATAGATGTTGTGATTGACATAGCGATGTCTACCTTTGAAGATTATGCTATCGTCCGTGATGATCGGGGGTAGTATATTGGATTAGGATCGTGTAATCACTAAAACGATGAGAGGGATGTTCGTTTTGAGTGGGAGTTCATGTAGTTTATTTTAAAATAAAACATGAACATATTATTATGAACTTAGTCTTATGTTTTTGCAAATTCCATTATATATGTCTCGCCCCACCTTTAACCTAGGCATGTTCTCCTTGAGAAAGAAAAGCTTAAGACCAATGGGTCGAACTTCATGTCCTGGTTCCGCAACCTGAGGATCCTCCTCACTCCCCACAAGGTGGCCTACGTCCTGGAGGCCACCATAGGTGATCCGCCTGCAATCACCGCCTCTGAGGACGAGAAGAAAGTCTATCTGTCCAAGGCGGATGATTCCTCCTTTGTCCAGAGTGGCATGCTCTATGCCATGGAAGCTGACCTGCAGAAGCGCTTTGAGAAGATGAGTGCTTTTGAAATAATTTCTGATCTCAATCCTGTCTTCGCGCCACAGGCCAAGGCTGAGAGGTATGAAGCTTATGAGCTCTTCTTCTCAGCCAAGATGGAAGAGCACAACAGTGTGAGCGAGCACGTGGTCAAAATGTCTGGCTACGTTCAGCGCCTAAACGCCCTGGAATGCAAGATTCTAGATGAGCTGGCGATTGATAGGGTGCTGCAATCGTTGCCCCTAGATTTAAAGGTTCGTCATGAACTACAACATGCAGGGCATGGCTAAGAGCCTGTCTAATGTGTCCGTGATGCTCAAGACTGCTGAGGTGGAGATCAAGAAGGAGCACATACTGTTGATGGTCAACAAGACCGTCGATTTTAAGAAATCGGGCAGTAATGGAAAGAAGAACTGGAAGCCGAGGAAAAATGGTAAGCCTGCTGCCAACTCCAAAGCTAACGAACCTGGTCCCAAACCTAGTGTGGAATGCTTCTACTGCAAGGGAGACAGTCATTCGAAGCGCAACTGCCCCAAGCACCTACAAGTATAGTATACCAGGAAGACAAGAAGGCCAGCAAGATTGTCGGAAAAGAGAAAGGTATATGCGATATACATGTTATTGATGTTTACTTACTAGCGCCCGGAGTAATGCCTGGCTATTTGATACCGGTTCTGTTGCTCATATTTGTAACTCTCAGGAGGAGTTGCGGAATAAACGGCGCCTGGCGAAGGACGAGGTGACGATGCGCGTCGGCAATGGATCAAAAGTTGACGTGGTGGCTCTCGGCACACTCCCTCTACATCTACCATCGGGATTAGTTTTGCTGTTGAATAAATCTTATTTTGTACCAGCGTTGAGTGTGAACATTATTAGTGGGTCTTGCTTGTTAGAAGACAATTATTCATTTAAATCATTATCAAATGGTTGTACTATTTCGATGAATGATTTCTTTTATTGTCATGCCCCTGAGAGTAATGGTTTATTCTTGTTGAATCTCGATAGTAGTACTCACATCCATAACGTAGATGCCAAAAGGATTAGACTTAGTAATGATACCACCATGTATATGTGGCATTGCCGTCTCGGTCATATTGGAATAAAGCGCATGAAGAAACTCCATTCAGATGGAGTTTTGGAGTCACTAGATTTTGGATCTCTTGACACTTGCGAACCATGCCTTATGGGCAAGATGACCAAGACACCGTCACCGGTTTTATGGAACGGGCGTCAGATTTATTAGGAGTCATACATACAGATGTGTGCGGAACAATGAGCATTTCGACGCGCAATGGATATCGTTACTTCATAACCTTCACTGATAATTTGAGTAGATATGGGTATATTTACTTAATGAAACACAAGTCTGAAACGTTTGAAAAGTTCAAATAATTTCAGAGTGAGGTTGAAAATCAACTCAACAAGAAAATCAAGCACCTTCGATCTGATCGAGGTGGCGAGTATTTGAGTTTTGAGTTTGGCACACATCTGAAGGCCTGTGGCATCGTACCACAGCTTACGCCGGCTGTAACACCGCAACGCAACGGTGTGTCCGAGCGACGTAATCGCACTTTGTTAGATAGTGTGCGGTCTATAATACCTCTTACCGACTTGCCCGTATCGTTTTGGGGATAGCGTTAGAAACATACGCATTCATTTTAAATAGGGCACCGTCCAAAATCCGTAGCAACGACACCGTATGAGATATGGCATGGCAAGAAACCCAAGTTGTAGTTCCTGAAGGTTTGGGGTTGTGAGGCTTATGTTAAGAAACTGCAGCCTGACAAGCTCGAGCCGAAATCGGAGAAGTGCATCTTTGTAGGATATCCGTGGGATATCCGCGGGAAACCATAGGATACACCTTCTACAACCAAGCCGAGGGCAAAACGTTTGTCACGAAGAACGGCACCTTTCTCAAGAAAGAGTTTCTCGCTAGAGGAGTAAGTGGGAAGAAATAGACCTCGATGAGATAGTTGACTGTGAACTCGAAATTCCGAGTGGCGCAACGGAAGATGTTCCGAAAATGTCCTCCACAGATGGAGTGGGAGCAAATGTCGAGGATGCTAGTCTACCTCGTAGGTCTGGAAGAACCCGTACCCCACTTGAGTGGTACGGTTATCTTGTATGCACTGTCATGTTGATTGAACAAGACGAACCTACGAACTACAAAGAGGCAATGGATGGACCCGAGTCCGAGAAATGGCTTGAAGCCATGAAATTCGAAATAAGATCCATGTATGACAACAAAGTATGGACTTTGATGGAGATTCCCGAAGGGCGCAAGGTCGTCGAGAATAAATGGATCTTTAAGAAAAAGACTGACGTTGACGGTAATGTGACCGTCTATAAATCTCGACTTCTCGCAAAAGGTTTCCACAAATTCATGGAATTGACTACGATGAAACGTTTTTACCTGTAGCGATGCTAAAGTCTATTCGGGTTTTGCTAGCGATTGCTGCATATTTTGATTATGAGATATGGCAGATGGATGTCAAAGCTGCGTTCCTAAATGGCAACATTGAGAAATAGTTTTAGATGGTACAACCTGAAGGTTTTGTCGATCCACAGAATGCTGGCAAGGTATGCAAGCTTCAGCGTTCCATTTATGGATTGAATCAAGCATCTCGGAGCTAGAATCTTCGCTTTTATGAGGTGATCAAAGGTTTTGGATTTGTCCAAAATATGGAAGAGACCTGCATTTACAAGAAAATGAGTGGGAGCTCAGTTGCATTCCTAGTACTATATGTGGATGATATATTGCTGATCGGGGATAATGTGGAACTCCTGAATAGTGTGAAGGAATATTTAAACAGTAAATTTTCGATGAAGGACTTAGGAGAAGCTGCTTACGTATTAGGCATTAAAATCTATCATGATAGATCAAGGTGCCTATTAGCGTTAAGTCAGAGTACTTACCTGGATAAGATTTTGAAGAGGTTCAAAATGGATCAGGCGAAGAAAGGGTTTCTGCCTGTTGTGAAAGGTAAGGCGTTGAGCATGGCTCTATGCTCAGTAACGGCTCATGATAAGGACGTGATGGCTAACGTCCCCTATGTACGTCATGTTAAGTACTCGACCCGATGTAGCATTGGCTCATAGCTTGACGAGCCGATTCCAAAGTAATCCTGGCAAGGATCATTGGACAGCTGTTAAGAACATTCTGAAATATCTTAAGCGAACCAAGGAAATGTTTCTTGTCTATGGAGGCTGTGAAGAGGAACTTGGTGTAATAGGTTACGTTGATGCAAGTTTCTGCACAGATCCAGATGACTCGAAATCTCAGACAGGATATGTGTTTGTGGTGAATGGAGGCGCTGTGAGCTGGAGAAGTGGGAAGCAACCCATAGTAGCCCAATCTACAATGGAATCGGAGTACATCGTTGCTTCGGAAGCGGCGAATGAAGCTGTCTGGCTGAGGAAGTTCATCATCGAGCTCGGAGTGTTCCCAAGCGCGCAAGACCCTGTGAACCTCTACTGCGACAACACACGCGCCATTGCAAACGCGAAGGAACCAAGGTCTCACTCAACCGCCAAACATATTCTCCGACGCTTCCACGTGATAAGACAGTATATCAAGGAAGGCGACATGAAGATTTGCAAAGTACATACAGATCTGAATGTCACAGATCCGCTGACGAAACCTCTTCCACGAGACAAGCATGATAAACACCAAGCTGCTATAGGTGTTAAGCTTTTACCTGATGTAAACTAGATTAAATTGTACTCTAGTGCAAGTGGGAGACTATTGGAGATATGCCCTAGAGGCAATTAATAAAGATATTTTATTTGTCATATCTCGATTGTTCATAATATGTTTTATACCATGCATGATATAACTGTATTGAGCGGAAACATTAATACACGTGTGGTATGTAAACAACCAGGTCCCTAGTATCCTCTTTACTAGTCCATTGAGATCAATAGATGATCAAGGTTTCCTGATCATGGACATGGATGTCAATTGATAATGGAGTCATATCATTAGGTGAATGATGTGATGGATAGGAGAACGTAGTACTCAAACCTTTGACCGTGAGATCTATTTAATCACTATCTCTGGAGGCTGCCTTGATTGCATCAAACGTCATACTTTAAATAGGGTGACAATAAAGGTGTCGCATATCAGGTATCTGAAGGAATAGGTTGAGGCGTAGGATCAAGAGCGGGATTTGTCAATCCGCATAGCAGGATAGATATTCTGGTCCCACTCGGTGAGATTACATCAATGAGCTTGCAAGCATGTGACTAGGTCACGAGGATGTAATATCACAGACGAGTAAAGATAGTATTGTCGGTAACGAGATCGAGCTCGGTATCGTGATACCGGAGATCGAGTCTCGGACAAACTAAGTATCGCCAGACAAAAGGTATGGGACTTAACGTTTATCCAGATCCCGCTGTTAGTCATTGATCAGAGATGGTCTCGATCATGTCTGGAGTGATCCCAAACAGTAGGGTGGCACACTTAAGGGTAGGCCACGTTTATATTAGATTGGATGCAGAAGAGAAAATAGAGACAAGAGCACCGGAAGCGTTCCGGGACATATCCAATGGAGTTCGGAGGGCGACGAAATGGTTTTCGGAGCCGAAATAAATTAGATAATATGTATTTAATATTAATTAATATAATTAATGATTAAATATATTTTATTCAAATTAATTTGAATTTTAAATGCTGCCCAACCTTAAATGAGCCAACTCCCGGAGGAGAAGGCCCATGGGTGGGGACCGCACCACAAAGGAGGGGAGGAGGTATGGCTGGCCTAGGTGGGCTGAATGAGGCCCACCAGGGGGCGGGCGCACCCCTTGGTGCGGCGCACCATGTGGGAATAGTCCCAGATGGCTTAGCCACCAAGGGTGACACCCCTCCTCCACCTTTAAATAGGGGTGCCCCCATGCCTTGGAATATCACCCAGAAATTTCTCTCTCTCTCTCTCTCTCTCTCTCTCTCTCTCTCTCACCTTCGGACGTGACTCCGCAATTGGAGTTGCGCTTAGGTTGGGATTTTCTCCACCATACGCACGCCGCCGTGCTGCTGGTCTTCTTTGGTCCAAGTGTTCTGCTTCCACTGCTTCGCTGGACCGGAGCCCGGAGGTCGTCGTCTAAACCGTACGTGTGTAGAGCTACGAGGTGCTGCACGTGCGGCACTTGGAGGAGTTCGTCTTCACGACCTTGAGGTCGGCTACGTCGGCTTCATCGACAATGCTTATGCGGGAGCATAATTCCCGCTTTTCGGTCTACAAGGGTATGTACATCGATTCCCTCCGTTACTCTTTATCTGCATAGTATTAGATCTTGGCTTTATCGGTTATCGTATATAAGAAAATTTTATTGTTTTCTGCATACGATCCCCTTCACCATCGCCAAGTCGACGTACATGTAGCCGGCATCGTTCAACTGCACAAACAAACACAAGTCAAATATGTTTGTAAACATGGCCGGTTACAAATAAGACGCAAGTTAAGATGACCATCCAACCTTGTCGGTTTCATTCTTGCCACTCTCTTCTCTATTCATGATTTGCTCATGGCAACCATGAAACTTGCTAGTGAGCATCGAGATGACGCCCCACCGGCTTTCAACCGATTTGGCATTGCGATTGGGCAACACATCATGAGGTGGATACGACCTTCTTTCGGTGTAGTCCTTATGTATGCGTGCCCAATAGGCATCCTTGTTTTGGTTGGCGCCTTTTGTGCCGCTCATGCTCACGGCCATCCACGACTCGCACAACAAAACGTCCTCTTTGTCGCTCCAAGTCCGGCCTCTGTAACCTATCTTCCTGCCACCATCCTCTTCCTCTTCGTCTTCCTCTTCTTCGGCCTGGCCATGGTCGCCATCCCCTTCGTCGCCCTGGTCGTGGTCATCATCCCTGTTGGAGATATGCCCTAGAGGCAATTAATAAAGATATTTTATTTATCATATCTCGATTGTTCATAATATTTTATACCATGCTATAATTGTATTGCGCAGAAATATTAATACACGTGTGGTATGTAAACAACCATGTCCCTAATATCCTCTTTACTAGTCCATTTGAAGGAGATATGCCCTAGAGGCAATTAATAAAGATATTTTATTTGTCATATCTCGATTGTTCATAATACGTTTTATACCATGCTATAACTGTATTAAACGGAAACATTAATACACGTGTGGTATGTAAACAACCAGGTCCCTAGTAGACTCTTTACTAGTCCATTGAGATCAACAGATGATCAAGGTTTCCTGATCATGGACTTGGACGTCAATTGATAATGGAGTCATATCATTAGGTGAATGATGTGATGGACGCACACCCCAATATATATAGGACGTAGTACTCACGCCTTCGACCGTGAGATCATATTTAATTGCTATTTCTAGAAGGTACTTTGATTGCATCAAACGTCACTCCTTATATAGGGTGGCAATAAAGGTGTCCCTCTCGGGTATCCGAAAGAAATATGTTCAGGCGTATGATCAAGAGCGGGATTTGCCAATCCGTATAGCAGGATAGATACTCTGGGCCCACTCGGTGAGATTGCATCAATGAGTTTGCAAGCATGTGACTAGGTCACGGGGATGTAATATCACAGACGAGTAAAGATAGTATTGTCGATAACGAGATCGAGCTAGGTATCGTGATGCCTGAGATCGAGTCTTGGACAAGACTAACTATCGCCAGGTAAAAGGTTTGAGACTTGACGTCTAAGGTTCAAACGACAAAGATATTCGTGGACGCATAGGGACTATCATGGGTATCCAAGACCCCGCTGTTAGTCATTGATCGGAGAATGGGTCTCGATCAAGTCTGGAGTGATCCTGAACCGTAGGGTGGCACACTTAAGGGTAGGCGACGTTTATTTAGATTAGACGCAGAAGAGAAAATAGAGAGAAGAACACCGAAGCGTTCCGGGACATATCCGATGGAGTTCGAAGGGCGACGAAATGGTTTTCGGAGCCGGAATAAATTAGATAATATGTATTTAATATTAATTAATGTAATTAATGATTAAATATATTTTATTTTATTTATTTTCAAATTTTTAAAGGCAGCCCACTTTAAATGGGCCAACTCCCGGAGGAGAAGGCCCATAGGGGGGAATTTCCCCCAAAAGGGAGGCGCACCATGGAGGGTGGGTGGTGCGGCTGGTGTGGGGTTTAGTCCCACACAGCCAAGCCACCAAGCCTGGCAGCCTCCCTCCAATTTTTAATAAGGGTGTCCCATGCCTTGGAAATTAACCCAAAATTTTCTCTCTTTCTCGCTCTCTCACCTTCGGACGTGACTCCGCAATTAGGGTTGCGCTTAGGTTGAGGTTTTCTCCACCATACGCACTCCGCCGTGCTGCTGGTCTTCTTCGGTCCAAGTCTTCTGCTTCCGCTGCTTTGCTGGATCGGAGCCCGGAGGTCGTCATCTACACCGTACGTGTGTAGAGCTACGAGGTGCCTCACGTGCGGCACTTGGAGGAGTTTGTCTTCATGACCTTGAGGTCGGCTACATCGGCTTCATCGACAACACTTGTGCGGGAGCATAATCCCCGCTTTTCGGTCTACAAGGGTATGTTCATCAATCTCCTCCGTTACGGTATATCTGCATAGTAATAGATTCTGGCTAGTTTATGGTTATCGTTGTTAGGATTTTTTTTGTTTTCTGCCTACGATCCCCTTCAGTGGTATCAGAGCCGATCTATGCGTAGATATAGCTGTACGGTTTTTAAAACTCATGTTTAATATGAGGGCATTGTTCTTTTAGTTGTTACCCTCTAGCGTGCACTTGTTTTTGCCGGCGGCATTGTGTCGATGAAGCGGCCTGGACCAACTTTATGCGTACGCTTACGCGAGACTGGTTCCACAACTGACATACGGCTTGTTCCGTATATGTGGCTGGCGGGTGTCTGTCTCTCTCGCAATTGTTGGCATTCCATTTTCAATGGAGGGTCCGCAAGGGATATAAAATAGCAATTATCTGATCGTTGTTGTGGTTATAGGTTCGTAGGTAAGAAACGGTTTTATTTACGAAAGCCCCTAAGCCACGTAAAATATGCAAAAGATAAAGTAGAAAGCGTCTAACTTTATTTTGCAGGGGCAATGTGATATGGTCAAGGTAAGTTTAGTAAATTGTTTATAAACTGTGGGCGCGAAGGAGACCATTGGCGCAAGACCATATCATGTCACATTACATTTTGATGTTATTGTGTGCATCTTATATTGTGTATATATATGGTTATTTTTTAGTTACACGGCGGTAGTAATATAAGATGATCCCTCCAAAATTCCAATATTAGTGTTCTCCCTTTAGCGTGCACCACCAAGAAAGTTCTACGTTACGAGGCAGGCCGTGACGATCGGGTGTAAGACACATCGTCGTTCGCGTACAGTGGATGTAAGACATGTTTGCACACACGAATACGCTGAAGGTTATTATGGCGAGCCAAGCATGTACACATGGCCTCGAAACACAGTGACCGAAAGGTTAAGCATGAGTCGCATAAGATGATGTGATTGACATATCGATGTCTACCTTTGAAGTTATGTTATCGTCCTTGACGATGGGGGGTAGCATAGTGGATGAGGATCATGTAATCACTAAAACGATGTGAGGGATGTTCGTTTTGAGTGGGAGTTCTAATAGTTTTATTTTATTAAAACTTGAACCCATATTTATTATGAACTTAGTCTTATATTTTTGCATATTCCATTGTAGATGTCTCGCCCCACGTTTAATCTAGGCATGTTCCTTGAGAAAGAAAAGTTTAAGACCAATGGGTCGAATTTCCTGTCCTGGTCCGCAACCTGAAGAGTCTCCTCTCAACCCACATGGTGGCCTACATCCTGGAGGCTGCCTAACTGATAAGCCCGCAGATTCCGCCCCTGAGGACGAGAAGAACGTCTATCAGTCCAAGGCGGAGATTTCCTCTAATGTCCAGAGTGGCATGCTTTTCCATGGAGGCTGACCTGCAAAAGCATTTTGAGAACAAGAGTGGTTATGAGATAATCACTGAACTCAAGGTTGTTTTTGCACCGCAAGTCAAGGCTGAGAGGTATGAAGCTACAAAGCTATACTTCTCAGTACAGATGGAAGAGCACGGCAACATAACCGAGCACTTAGCCAAAATGTCTGGCTGTGTTCAGCTCCTGATTGATCTGGAATGTGGGATTCCAGACGAGCTAGTTGTTGATAGGGTACTGCAGTCGCTGCCCTTTAGCTATAAGGACGCTATCATGAACTACTACATGCATGGGAAGTCAAAATCCCTGTCTGAAGTTCTGATGATGCTCGAAGTTGCTGAATTGGAAATCAAGCTGGAAAGGATGATGTTGACCGTCAAGCCAACGACGTTCAAGCATGAACGCAATTGTTTCTTCTGCGGAATCAATGATCACTGGAAGAGTAGCTTCCCCAAGTACCTAGCGAAGAAAGGCAAGATTGCCATCAGAGAAAAGGTATATTTGATATACATGTTATTGATGTTTACCTTACTAGCGCCCGGAGTAATACCTGGGTATTTGATACCGGTTCTGTTGCTCACATTTGTAACTCTCAGGAGGAGTTGCGGAATAAACGGTGCCTGGCGAAGGACGAGGTGACGATGCGCGTCGCCACCGGATCAAGAGTTGACGTGGAGGCTATCGGCACACTCCCTCTACATCTACCATCGGGATTAGTTTTGGTGTTGAATAAATGTTATTTTGTACCATCGTTGAGTGTAAATATAATCAGTGTGTCTTGCCTGGTACAAGACGGTTATTCGTTCAAATCAGTATCAAATGGTTATACTATTTCAATGAATGATATCTTTTATGTTAATGCTCCTGAGAGTAATGGTTTATTCTTGTTGAATCTGGATAGTAGCACTCACATTCATAACATAGATGCCAAGAGGATTAAACTTAGTAATGATACCGCCATGTATATGTGGCATTGCCGTCTCGGTCATATTGGTATAAAGCGCATCAAGAAACTCCATTCTGATGGACTTTTGGAGTCACTAGATTTTGGATCTCTTGACACTTGCGAACCATGCCTCATGGGCAAAATGACCAAGACACCGTTCACTGGTTTTATAGAACGGACGACGGACTTATTGGGAGTCATACATACAGATGTGTGTGGACCAATGAGCGTGTCAACACGCAATGGTTATCGTTACTTCGTAACCTTCACTGATGATTTGAGTAGATACGGGTATATCTACTTAATGAAACACAAGTCTGAAACATTTGAAAAGTTCAAAGAATTTCAGAGTGAGGTTGAAAATCAACTCAACAATAAAATCAAGCACCTTCGATCGGATCGTGGTGGCGAGTATTTGAGTTTTGAGTTTGGCACATATCTGAAGGCATGTGGCATCGTACCACAGCTTACGCCGGCTGGAACACCGCAACGCAATGGTGTGTCCGAGCGACGTAATCGCACTTTGTTAGATAGCGTGCGGTTTTTGAGTTTGGCACACATCTGGAGGCATGTGGCATTGTACCACAGCTTACGCCAGCTGGGACTCCGCAATGCAATGGTGTGTCCGAGCGACGTAATCGTACCCTATTGGATAGTGTGCGGTCTATGATGTCTCTCACCGACTTGCCGTATCGTTTTGGGGATATGCGTTAGAACAGCCGCATTCATTTTAAATAGGGCTCCATCCAAATCCGTAGCAACGACACCGTATGAGATATGGCATGGCAAGAAACCCAGTTGTCGTTCCTGAAGGTTTGGGGTTGTGAGCATAGTTTAAAAAACCGGACAGGTGATCGAACCGGTGAGGCTGTCGGTTCAGGTTTTTACCGGTCGGACCGCTGGTTCATCGGTTCACTGTCTGGTTTTTAAGATATAAAGTAATATTTTTTTACTTATAATTTCAGACATAATATATCTCAGACTTATAATTTGGCATATTATGACATTACAAAGTAGTCATGATATTTTTTGTATTGCAATAAATAAATAATCATATTTGCAAAAAATATTTCAAACTTATAATTTGGCACATTATGACATTACAAAGTAGTCAACATGAACTAGCCAAACTTGTGACCCTCAAGCTTCTAACGGCAAAGCAGCCAGCCATGTTAAAGAAAACAAACGAAGCCAGCAACACGCACGTATGCATTTTGCATTAGCTGCTACCGTGTAAATAACAATAAAAGAAAAAAGTGTCTCTAGTTTGTGCAACAAGGAACCATGGATCAGCTGGTCAGGATCGTCCGCCCTGCTGCGCTATGCGTTAGGTGTGTGGTTCGAATCCTGGTCGCCTCAATTAATTTTTCGAACGCACAGACACTGAACCGGTTGAACCGGAGTGCCCGGTTTAGTTGGAAAACCGCCGGTCTGACCGCGGTTCGTCCGGTTTATTCCGGCTCACTGGCGGGAGCGGTCCAGTGCGCTTAAAGAACCGGACGGGGCTCTGGTTCCGGTTTTTTTGGTTGAACCGCCGGTCTGGTCCGGTTTTTTAAACTAGGGTTGTGAGGCGTACGTTAAGAAACTACAGCCCGACAAACTCGAACCGAAAGCGGAGAAGGTCATCTTTGTAGGGTATCCGCGGGAAACCATAGGATACACCTTCTACAACCAGGCCGAGGGCAAAACGTTTGTCGCGAAGAACGACGACTTTCTCGAGAAATAGTTTCTCGCTAAAAGAGTAAGTGGGAGGAAAATAGACCTCGACGAGATAGTTGATCCTGAACTCGAAATTCCGGGTGGCGCAACGGAAACCGTTCCGGAACCGTCCTCCACAAATGGAGTGGGAGAAAATGTCGAGGATGCTATTATACCTCGTAGGTCTGGAAAAACCCGTACCCTCCTGAGTGGTACGGTAATCTTGTTTGCACCGTCATGTTGATTGAACAAGACAAACCTACGAACTACAAAGAGGCAATGGAAGGACCCGAGTCCAAGAAATGGCTTGAAGCCATGAAATCCGAAATAGGATCCATGTATGACAACAAAGTATGGACTTTGATGGAGATTCCTGAAGGGCGCAAGGCCGTCGAGAATAAATGGATCTTTAAGAAAAAGACTGACGCTGACGATAACGTGACCGTCTATAAAGCTCGACTTGTCGCAAAAGGTCTCCGACAAATTCATGGAATTGACTACGATGAAACGTTTTCACCTATAGCGATGCTGAAGTCTATTCCGGTTTTGCTAGCAATTGTTGCATATTATGATTAGGAGATATGGCAGATGGATGTCAAAACTGCGTTCCTAAATGGCAACATTGAGAAAGAGTTGTATATGGTACAACCTGAAGGTTTTGTCGATCAAGAGAATGCTGGCAAGGAATGCAAGCTTCAGCGTTCCATTTATGGACAGAAGCAAGCATCTCGGAGCTAGAATCTTCGCTTTTATGACGCGATCAAAGGTTTTGGATTTGTCCAAAATGCGGAAGAGACCTGCATTTATAAGAAAATGAGTGGGAGCTCAGTTGTATTCCTAGTTATATATGTGGATGATATATTACTGATTGCGGATAATGTGGAACTCCTGAATAGTGTGAAGGAATATTTAAACAGTAAATTTTCGATGAAGAACTTAGGAGAACCTGCTTAAGTATTAGGCATTAAAATCTATCGTGATAGATCATGGCGCCTATTAGCGTTAAGTCAGAGTACTTACCTTGATAAGATATTGAAAAGGTTCAATATGGATAAGGCAAAGAAAGGGTCTCTGCCGGTTGTCAAGGGTAAAACATTGAGCATGGCTCAGTGTCCAGTGACGGCTCATGATAAGGCCGTAGTGGCTGGCAACCCCTATGCTTCAGCCATAGGATCGATCATGTATGCCATGTTAAGTTTTCGACCCGATGTAGCATTGACTCTTAGTTTGACGAGACGATGCCAAAGTAATCCTGGCAAGGATCATTGGATAGCTGTTAGGAACATTCTGAAATATCTTAAGCAAACCAAGGAAATGTTTCTTGTTTATGGAGGCCGTGAAGAGGAATTTGGCGTAACAGGTTACGTTGATGCAAGTTTCTACACAAATCCAGATGACTCGAAATCTCAGACATGATATGTGTTTAAGGTGAACGAAGGCGCTGTCAGCTGGAGAAGTGGGAAGCAACCCGTAGTAGCCAATCTACAATGGAATCGGAGTAGATTGCTGCTTCGGAAGCGGTGAATGAAGCTGTCTGGCTGAGGAAGTTCGTCATCGAGCTCGGATTTTTCCCAAGCGCGCAAGACCCTGTGAATCTCTACTGCAACAACACATGCGCCATTGCTAACGCAAAGGAACCAAGGTCTCACTCAACCGCGAAACACATTCTCCGACGCTTCCATGTGATAAGAAAGTATGTCAAGGAAGGCGACATGATGATTTGTAAAGTACATACGGATCTGAATGCTGCGGATCTGCTGACGAAGCCTCTTCCACGAGACAAGCATGATAAACACCAAGCTGCTATAGGTTTTAAGCTTTTACCTGATGCAAACTAGATTAAATTGTACTCTACAGCAAGTGGGAGACTGAAGGAGATATGCCCTAGAGGCAATTAATAAAAATATTTTATTTTTCATATCTCGATTGTTCATAATATGTTTTATACCATGCTATAACTGTATTGAGCGGAAACATTAATACACGTGTGGTATGTAAACAACCAGGTCCCTAGTATCCTCTTTACTAGTCCATTGAGATCAACAGATGATCAAGGTTTCCTGAACATGGACATGGATGTCAATTGATAATGGAGTCATATCATTAGGTGAATGATGTGATGGACGCACACCCAATATATGAGAACGTAGTATTCAAACCTTCGACCATGAGATCTATTTAATCACTATCTCTGGAGGCTGCCTTGATTGCATCAAACGTCATACTTTAAATAGGGTGACAATAAAGGTGTCGCATATCAGGTATCTGAAGGAATAGGTTGAGGCGTAGGATCAAGAGCGGGATTTGTCAATCCACATATCATGATAGATACTCTGGGCCCACTAGGTGAGATTAAATCAATGAGCTTCCAAGCATGTGACTAGGTCACGAGGATGTAATATCACAGACGAGTAAAGATAGTATTGTCGGTAACGAGATCGAGCTCGGTATCGTGATGTCGGAGATCGAGTCTCACACAAACTAAGTATCGTCAGGCAAAAGGTATGGGACTTGACATTTAAGGTTCAAACGTTGAAAGATATTCGTGGACGCACAGGGGCTATCATGGGTGTCCAGATCCCGCTGTTAGTCATTGATCGGAGACAGGTCTCGATCATGTCTGGAGTGATCCCGAACCGTAGGGTGGCACACTTAAGGTTAGGCGACATTTATATTAGATTGGATGCAGAAGAGAAAATAGCGAGAAGAGCACTGGAAGCGTTCCGGGACATATCCGATGGAGTTCGGAGGGCGACGAAATGGTTTTCGGAGCCGGAATAAATTAGATAATATATATTTAATATTAATTAATGTAATTAATGATTAAATATATTTTATTTTAATTTAATTCGAATTTTAAAGGCAGCTCAACCTTAAATGGGCCAACTCCCGGAGGAGAAGGCCCGGGGGGGGGGGGACCGCAGCCCCAAAGGAGGGGAGGAGGTGCGGCTGGCCTAGGTGGGCCAAATGGGGCCCACCAGGGAACTGACGCACCCCTTGGTGGGGCGCGCCTTGTGGGAATAGTCCCACATGGTTTAGCCACCAAGGGTGACACCCCTCCTCCACCTTTAAATAGGGGTGCCCCCATGCCTTGGAATATCGCCAGAAATTTCTCTCTCTCTCTCTCCTTCGGACGTGTCTCCGCAATTGGACTTGCGCTTAGGTTGGGATTTTCTCCACCATACGCACGCCGCCATGCTGCTGGTCTTCTTCGGTCCAAGTCTTCTGCTTCCGCTGCTTCGCTGGACCGGAGCCCGGAGGTCGTCGTCTACACCGTACGTGTGTAGAGCTACGAGATGCTGCACATGCGGCACTTGGAGGAGTTCATCTTCACGACCTTGAGGTAGGCTACGTCGGCTTCATCGACAACGCTTGTGCGGGAGCATAATTCCCGCTTTTCGGTCTACAAGGGTATGTACATCGATTCACTCCGTTACTCTATATCTGCATAGTATTAGATCTTGGCTTTATCGGTTATCGTATATAGGAAAATTTTATTGTTTTCTGCATATGATCCCCTTCAATCCCCTTTGTCGCCCTGGCCGAATTGATCTGCGTCGGCGCCTACGTAGCCATTACCGGCGATCAGTGCAGCAATCGCATCGGCGCCAGCATCCTACGCCACAAAAAACCGCGACACGGATTGCAATAAGTGTACACAACAACAATTTGCATCCGGCCTCCGGCAATAACTGCACACAACAACAATTTGCATCCGGCCGCCGGCAATAAGTGCGCACAATAACAATCCGCCGAGCAACACAATAAATGAGCGGATCAGCAAGATAAATAGCACGCACCTGGCCGAGTGTGCCGGCCGCGTTGCCGACTTCATGCCGAAGAGGTGGCCGCGGGAAGCAGTCGCGTCGCCGCTTGTGGATGTCATTCGCCACAGCGCCGACGAGTTGGCGAACAACGGTGCCTCGTTCAGATCGATGGCCGCATCGGGGGAAGGCCGCAACTACTGCGTCTGGTAGCCGGAGGTGTCCTCGAAGAAGGCCGGGGCAGACGGTGATCCGCAAAAGACGCCAGTGTTGGCTGGGCTAGAGCTGCTTTAGCTCATGGCGATCAACATCTCGGCGGTATCTTTTGGCGACGGCTCATTCGCCGCCTTGTCCTTCGCCTTCAGTCGCCTGAGTTGCCGAAGGTGGGAAGCGGCTGTGCGCAGGTCGGTCTGGCTCAGCGGCGCCTTGACCACCGGCACCGAAAGCTCCCGCGGCTCCCGCTTCATCGCCTTCTTCTTTGGCTGCGACGACGCTGGCGGCTTGCGACCTCCCTTGGGTTTCGAGAGGCCGACGGGCCTTTGGCGGCATGGTGGCGGAAGGCGAGGAGGTCGCGGCGGCGGCGCAAGGGTTTGGGAAATGGAGGTAAGATTGAGAATTTTGGCGCGGGGGCGGCAATGTAGAGGAAGGGGAATTGGGCGCGGCGCGCTGTGTGTATGACGGGCGGGCCACCCCTGTCGGAGGGCATGTCCGCCCCATGTCCGGTTGGAGGCCCTTTCGGGGGTGCCGAACACGATTTCGCTCGGGGCGACCCTTTGGGGGTGCCGCTGGTGGCCGATTTTGACGTCCGGACCCCAATGGGCCTTTGGGGATCGTTTGGAGGCCCCGGTGGAGATGCTCTAAATATTCGGATACATCAGATTCAGCGACACTTAATATAGATAGGCGTGAGTAGGTATTTTGCAAAGGAGCGACTGATTCTCAATCATGTGTCATCATCGAATTTCAGTCCATATTACGACTCATGAGTAGCATGAATCATGAAACAGTCCAACGATAACATTTTTCTCAATTGAAAGTCATGACTAGCACGAACCAAGACACGATCTAACTGTTCGTGAGTTGACTAAGAATTAGCAAAACCGATTTTTCAAACACCAGATGAAAATCGACTCAATTCATTAATTAAATTAACTAGAGTTCCACGTTAATTTGATAATAACTAGACAATAAGATTGCAACACGATAGAGCCTAGCTAGCGGCTCAGGCACGGCCACCTGCCACAGCAGTAAACACACAATGCACCTTAGAGTTTGATCCACTGGTCATCAACAGCCAATCGTCTCACGATCAGACATCTCTAACTTCATTACGAGCAACCACTGGAGCACTCAGATTGCCACACCCCATCCGGCGAAACGACAACTCAACTTCGATTTTGGCAGTGAAACATATAGGTGCAAGTTGAAACATTTGCACCAAACAGTTCCACCGTGATCACTTGAGGGTCATGTAAAAAAAAGGTAATCACTTGAGGGTGCCACTACATCGATGCAATCATCTATTACCTTATTTCCGAAATATAAGATGCTTTAACAAGGCTGGAAAACTCTACAAATTAAATTTTCTTGTGGAGAATAGCTATGTCTTTGTTTAGACAATTAATTACGTAATTTCCAATAAAAAGGACAAGTATGTGCACATAATATGGATGTATGTCACCGGCACTGAGACGTTGAGTTAGGCGTTTTGCATGTGTTGCTTCTGCGTGGACATGATTTTACGGTTGAGTTTTTGTGTGTTGTGCAGTGACTCAGTGAGGTTTTCAGTGGACCACTAGAATTACCTTTAATTGTTTGTCTCATTTAGAAAATGCAATTTTTGTGGAGGCTAAAGCACGCCATAACTGAAGTACTATATATTTTTTTCCCAAACAAATCCAGATGATGTGTCGTTCAGGTCTGGTGAGACGAATGTTAACATTGGCAACGATGTACGTGCAATTAATACTCATTTTAATATATCTGGTTAATTATACACGACATATATGGTATCAGGCAGATTGGTCTATAGCACAAAATATGTACTGACAATATGACATATAGAACTGAGAAAATATCAGATGTGAAGAACTTGAGAAATTTATAATGAATAAAAATAATAAAGTTGTTGTGTAATTTTGGGGATAATTAGTGTGTGAGTGATCGTAAGGTGCAAGTGCAAGGTTCCAACATACTATATACTTTATCATCCATTGGATCAATCCTTGTAAGATGATCTGAGTCAATTAAGTCATCAAATGACACAATTGCTTTTTTACTGGTATATATGCTCCCACGTTTCATAATAATCTTCATTTTAGACTAATATGTTGTTCCTTGTTACTCTACATTCTGATTCTGAGCATTAGTTACCTCTTTGGTAATCAACGACAACAAAAAAAACAGTGGTCTATCTCTTTTCATTGGGATTCATTAATGTTAATCTAGCATGGATTGGATGTTTGCATACTTGAGTAGTACTATTAAAAGACTTGCTAATTTCTCTTAAAATTTGTAGGATGTATAGTACTGTGGAATGGACCGGTAGAGATTTCTTGCTCATGGGCTCCAGTGAACCCTCTAGTTAAAAAAAATAAAAAATCATATTTATAAGTTTCAAAAAATCTCGAAAAATTTCTTCATATTGTTAATGATATATCCCACTAGCGTGCAAATTCTCAGTTTGAAATATTTTATATTCTGTTCTACACAAAAATGACAAATGTGTGGATCTAAATATACATACTTTCAAATCTTCAAAATATACAAGATTTGTTATTTTTGTGTAGCTCAGAATATAAAGTATTTCAAAAAAAAATCACGTTTGTGGGATACATCATTAGTAACATGCATGAATTTTTCAGATTTTTTTTAAAACTTCAAATATCATTTCCGATTTTTTTTAACCAGAGGGAGCACTGGTGCTCGGGAGTAAAAAGTGTTTTCCGAATGGAGGGAGTATTTTTTTGTGTGTGTGTGATATAACATAGAATATGACGTTGTATTTTTGTGGCTGTCCTCTTAAGACGATTGTTTTTTTTTTTTTTTTTTGAGAATTGCTGGTCTTTTACAGTACAGCTGTAGTATCTGAACTCATGCACAACACACTCCACACACACTCAACACCACACGCACGCCACCTGTGCGCAAGCTAGACCTTGGTGGTATAACGGGCGTTGCTGCCACTATTGATTGTCTCCATCATTTCTTATATCTTCGCGCCTTCTTTTAAATCCAATTGTCTTCGAGTCCTTATCACGCCCCCCGTACTTTCTGATTGAAACCCAGTGCTGACTGTCCTCTGTCAGTGTTACGGCATAAACCGGAGAATATCCTAGATTCCCTTTTGTCTCGTCGGCTTTCGGTCATAGAGAACGATCGGCCAGACAACGTCCTCTTCTTATTTTATTTATCGCAGTCGCTAGCAAAACTTGTGGATGCCCTTTTTCTCTCCAGAATCTCCAAAGTGTGGTGAACGTGCTAGTAAGCTATTGGTTCCCAGTGCCCTACTATTCTACAAATACTCAAGAGCACTTGCGAATTGCGATAGATTATGCCAGTGCTAGTAGTATGTTTGCCAAAAAAAAAAAGACTTACTACTAGTACGGTTATAATTATTCCTCCGTTCTAAAATAACTGTCTTAAGTTTGTCAAAAAGTGTTTGTATCTGAACATAAAACATGTATAGATATATCCATTTTTGTGCAAATCTGAGATTTTTTTGGGACGGAGGGAGTACATGTGGTCTCAGTAGAACAGCGACCCAAGCATAAACTTCGTTCCATGTGGACATAAACTCAACCATAAAAAAAATTGTATCCACTAAAACTGTATTTTTTGACAAACAATACAATAACTAAATTCTAGAGAACAAACATTATATGTACAGATGTTTCCAGAGAACAGCATAAGGAGCAGGCATGCTGTATGCTTGGTACAAAAGCTTACAATACTTAAAGAACAAATAAACTGACAAATTCATGATGAAAATTCGTATTTGGGTAAATATAGTTTTTTTTCACGAAGTGGGTAAGTATAGGTTTTCTCGGCTTCCACTGATAAAAATTGTATGTAACACATCGAAGATGAAATTTGCTTCATGCATAGCTGAGTAGACTCATGGGAGTTCTCATGTCGTACGTGGTTGGACAAAAAAAGATCAATGAAGACTGTCCTTTAAATGTTGGTTGGGTTTAGGTTCGTCTCTAAAACTGGAAAATTTGAACTCGCCTATCAGTACTGGACATATTTACTTTTGGGATCTAGTCAAAGCGGCATGATCATTATGCGGCAAGGATCCTCATACTTAGCAACTCTAGCTAGCAAAAATATACATATAGAACTCTATGAAAGTTAAAATAAATTGAAAATATCTAGAGACAATAAAAATCAAAAGATGTAGAAGAAAAACGGGTATGTCCTTACGAGACCAACGAAAAAAGTTTCAAAAATTCTCAATTACTAGTTGAAAAAATAAAGAATTTGTGAAACTCGCAAATAATGTAAGAACATCACTTGAATTCCCCTATTTTTTCCCGTGTTCACAAGTTTCTGGATTTCACAAACAAATGAGTATACGGAATGGTTCTTACATATATTTTTACGTTATAGTGATTTGTCTATATATTTTTTTCTTTTTTTTCTCGTAACGAGGCTGACTTATGTGAAACCATCGTCAGGTCATTGATTATACTACTATTTTGATTAAAGTCGTAAAATAAATACTCCCTCCGTTCCAAAATACTTGACGTAGATTTGTTTAAATATGGATGTATGTACATACTAAAACATGTCTAGATATATCCATATATAGACAAAGCTAAGTCAAATATTTTGGAACGGAGGGAGTATGTTACTAGAAGTGACTTGAATGTAAAGGGTCAAATTCATGAACTGTGCCAAAGTTAAGAGAGAAAAGAAATGTCCTTTTTTTTCATTCGTCTTATACCCAAACGGGTTAGGACAGGACAGCAAACTCTTATTCAGCTGCTCTCGATATGGAGGGCGAGAGTTATTCACCCACTTGCACTAAGAAACGCTCAAGCAAACCTTCATACACCTGTTAAAAAAAAAACTTCATACACCAGTATTCTAGAGCGGAAAAGCTCCGTCAGTATCTCAGACAAGTAGCGTGTCTCACGTCTCACTTGTCTTTTTGTCCTCACTTATTTGCCAAATGTGGCGACTCGATCTTTTTTTTTGTTTTCTTCCAGCAACTTGATACCCGTGCCAGGTCATTGAAGATGATATATTTCGTATTTCGGCATATGTTTGCGAAGGAACACACTGAACTCACACAACATATCTACTCCCTCCATACTAAAAATGATGTCCCAACTTTGTCTAGATACGTATATATCTATACTTATTTTAGTGTGTAGATACATAAGAATCTAAAAAAAGGTTGAGACATTATTTTTAGGACGGAGGGAGTATTTCTGAACTAACAGAGAGCATCTCCAAAGAACTCAGGATATACAATGGGTTAGCCTACGGGTGCTTCGCTGGTGTTCCAGATGGACTGACCTACACAACACAAGAAAACAACTCGTAGCTATTTCAGCTGGCAGATTATTAACGAATTGCTGGATGTGGCTGAATGGTCGAGGAGCCACGTAAGCGCTGTCGTTCTAGCATTTTTTTTTTTTTAGAACAGAGAACATTACAGATCGAAATACAAGCAAAGAAAGAACATAGAGGAATCAAAGAAAAGCAAAGCTGGCACACTCCATCTTCATCCTCAAGGTCACCAGGCACGCCGTCCCTCCACCGTCGAAGACGCCGAAGAAGCCGGCCGCCAGGAACACCCACCGCGGGAGCAGAAGAACTCCTAGCCCGAAGGCGTTGACGAGCCGCAGTATCCACCAACTCCGTGGAGCTGGATCTGAAACCGAAGATGCAGTATCGGCCGGGGGGCCTCCCCAATCTCGATCTGCCCCAGATCTGGGGCCAGCGCCACAGATCTTCCACCTGCACACCACAAGCCCGCACAACCGCCGTCTTGAAACCCCTCCGCCGGCCTCCTGTACACTCGCCACGAACCTGCCGTCGCCGCCGGAGATAGCAACGGTAGGTAGGTGACTCACCCGAGCTCGGCAGCGCCGTCGAAGACGACGCCGAAAAGGGGGAGCCGCAGAGCACCAAAAGGTCGACGCCGACGACCCACCACGCCAGCGCCGCTCCCAAGCCCCCTATCTACACGCCGGAACGTAGATCCGGAGATTCCCCACCCTCCCGCCGCCGTAGCGGCCGGCGGAGGGTGAGGAATCCCGTGGATATGCCGGCGGCCGCCGGGAAGACCCGAGTCGCATCCGATTCGCCTCTGCGCACTGTAGAGAGAGTTTTCCAGAAATGGTGTCGAGTGTCGTTCTAGCATCTTGCACATGGCTAACTGTTAAACGCTCGATAAAAGTGATGGCTGCTAGCCTGCTACCACTGCACTAGTGCGAGGAATGTACCAAAGGATATTCCCTCGTTTTAACCGTCTCTTTCCAGAGATCGTCCTCGTGGATATGGAAATTTCACAAAGGTAGTACACGGGAGAGCCTTTCAGCAGCCACTAGATCGGAATCCCAAAAAGTATAGTTTTAAAACTGAAGTTGACAATAGTCCGGGCATTGGATACATATCTGTTTCCTTGGAAAAAATGTACATCGCCACTCGAAAAGATGGATATCATCTCGTGTTGTTACTGTTCCAGCAACGCCAATGCCACACATCAATCTTCAGGGCCTAGATCGCAGGATTGAAAACAGGAATATGAAAAACACAGGAATTTCACGGGTTTACAAGTGCAAAACACAGTATTGTAAAACATAGAAAAACTGCAGGATTTGTCGTTTGCATAAAATGCAGGAAAAACACAGGAAAAGTATCTCCTATGCACTTGAGTATAAAAAAGAGGTTGTAGTGGATGTTCAAATTCCTCTGAAATTGAGGCATAGGAATCCAATCCATAGGATTTTGGTAACGCCATATCCTTTAAACCAAAGGCAATTCACAGAAAAAAAAATCTTAAGGATTAGAATCCGATAAAATCCTTTGAAATTCATACAATCCAAGTAGCCCCTCAAGCTAGTAGTTTAGACTGGCGATAGTGAGAGAGAGCCATGGCCCATGAGTAGTCGTTGGTGGCCATTCCTGCCACTTATTCAAGGAACTAGGGATCGTAGCGCGGCAATGCCGCGCGTGTTTGGTTAAATTTAAATTTGAAAATGTTGATATTTATAGGTGTGAGATTTAATTTTTTTTGAAATGCAAAGAAATTTTGATGGTTAAAAATTGTTTGTACTTCGAAATGTTGTAGTTGATACTTGAAATATTGAAACATATATTTTTTTTTGACATAAATAATTAGTATTTATTTTGTCTTAGCATTTTGTTGTTTTTTTCCAATTTTTCCTGGATGGAAATTTTTAGAGATACATCCATTTGCTGGAAATTTAACAAAATTAAATGCATGAAATTAGAGGAAGTGAAGTTGGATTTTGTCTAGATTTTAACCGTACCTGTTGTAATTCGAATTGTTGAAATTTATTTATTGATATTATTAATTCATTTATTGATGTTTTTTTTTGTGGATTTTATTTGAGTTCAAAAGAGAATATGTTAGGTAAATTGAAATGGTTAAATATAGTTTTACTTTTCTATATATTTTTTATTTATCAGTATAATCAGAGGAAATATTATAGTTATTCATGTGCATATTCTCTATAATGTCATTTATCTTATGCTGTGTATATTATCTATATTATATGATGTCATTTTATATCTTCAAAAACTAAACGTTCTACGTTATATTATCTTATGGTGTGCAGATTCGCACGAATTTTTTGAATTTTAGTATTTTCATGTAATTGAAATTTGGGAAATCTTGATAAGTGTGGAAAGTTTGGAAGTTTGTTAAGTTTAGAAAAAATGTAATGCTTTGTTGATTTGTAGATTGGTAGATATAAATTTCTTGAGTTTTAGCATTTTTTGTTGTATAATCGGTACTTTGAATTGTATACTGGAAGATATGAATTTTTGAATTTTACCATTTTTTTGTAATTGTTTCTGTGAATTGTAGGTTGGAAGATATGAAAGTATGCATTTTTTGAGTTTGAATAATTATTTTGTTATAATTGATATTTTACAATAGATATAAATTTGTTGGATTGTAACATTTTTTTATAATTGTTATTTTGGAGTGTAGACTGAAAGATGTGTGTTTTTTTTTTTTGAATTTTAGTATTTTTTGTGTAATTAAAATTCGGGAAATTTCGATAAGTGTGGGAAGTTTGAAAATTTGATAAATTTAGGAAATTTTAATGTTTTGTTTGTATTATTTTGATTTGTAGTTTGGAAGATATAATTTTTTTGGATTTTAGCATTTTTATTGTGTAGTTGTTTCTTTGAATTGTAGTTTCAAAGATATGAATTTTTTATTTTATTTTTTGAATTTTTATATATTGTTTGTATTTTTTGAGTAAAAATATGGATTGTTTGAAGTTTAGTTTTTTTTTTAGTTATGAAATTTTATTTGCATTATGTTGTATACATTTTTTTTTTGGTTCAACTTTGGTGCGGGTAGTTTCAAAATTTGTTAAATTTAGAAAATTTTGATATATTGTGTGTATTTTTTGGAATTGTCGAATAAAATATATGTTTTTTTGAATTTTTTAACATTTTCCTGTAATTAAGAAATTTCTGGCAGGTGGGGCCCGCAAGGCAGGATTTTCTTTATTCTGGAATTTATTTAAAAAAAATGGACAGGTGGGGACGGGCGCGACGTCAGCGCTGACGTCACGCGCCGGCGAACACGGCGGCGCTGCCGCGAGCTCGCGCTGCGCGCACGTGGGCCTGGGAGCGTGCGCATCTGCGCCAGTACGTGGAGAGGAGCCGAAGGGGCGGCGCGGCGTACAAATGGTCGCCGGAGCCGCCGACGGGGAGCGATTTTGCGGCGGAGGATGCCGAGCACGGCGACGGCGAATCCGGGCTATGGGCGGCGTTTCGGCAAGTGAAAATGGTCGAGGATGGAGAGGAAGAGACGGCGGAGCTGCTGGTAGGCGGCGATTTGGCTAGGGAGCCGCGTAGAGACGGCGGCGTGTGTCGGCGGCGGCGGGGAGCTCCGGGCGCCCGCGAGGAAGAAAAGAGGAAGAAGAAGTCTGCAGATGTTTTTGCTCAAAACCCCTGGAGTTTTCGTAAATTACAAAGCAGTCCTTTGCGGACGTTTTTTTGCAAAATGGCGGCCGGCGAGCGCGACGTGTCCGCATGCGATTGGTAGATATTCGTCCGCTACAGTAATACTGTAGCAGAAGATGATCCTGAACGTTGGATGGCACGATCGAACGGCCCGTGTTTGTCGGACGACGTGGAGGCCAGAATCGAAGGTGATTCTCACCAACTTTTATATATAGGGGAATTGACAACACTTGATGTGACACCACATGCGCGGATGGTATCCTTGCGAAATGATCAAGGCCGCATGTTCTTACTGTTTGCAGTTCCTTTCCAAACTCTTCAATAGCAACGCCGCGCAGATTTTCAGCCGGTTCTCGAGAAAAACTCTTCAATGGTAGCAATACTTTCCACCCAGTGACATACTTGAACATGGGCAGGCAAACCGGCGAGAAGCTGGTCTTTCTAGAATCTTCTTTTTTTTATGGAGGCAAAATGTGGCAAAATGTTTGCCCCATCTTATTAGTTAAGAAGAAAATCCACACGAGTTCAAAAAGGGGAAACGGGCAAACATAGATGAGCATTGATAGGTGCCGATGAGAGACAGTAAGGCGGATTGTTGCGAAAGACCCTCAGATTCTTTTCTACCCTCACATTCTTTTCATTTCAGCACGGATCGTCGAGGAAGTGAGCATGACAAAAGAGAACACATCGCTTTTCTTCTGCAAACCGGGTGTAGATGAGAGCCGCATCCACCGATAGATCTTACTCTCAGTTGACTGAAAAGATAAAGAAGGGTTTAGAAACCTAACCAGCCCTTAATCATATTCCAAATGCGCCGAGTGAATCTACACTTGAAATACAATCGTCGGTACACATGCTTTGCTCTATTTCCGGGTTGCCTTTGTATACGGTGAAGACTGCTAAACCTGATAATGAAGGGCGCGGTAATGTGGGTTGTGTGGTGTCTCATGCATGGCCGGCAGAGACACAAAGCTGGGCAATGCTGCTCGCGAATTCTGCTAAGCTAGCTGGAGCCTGAAGCTGAGTAGCTTGCACCAGAGAATGGCTTCGAGGTAAGGTGCAAAACTGAAATTAACCAAGTCCAAAGTGATTTATTTTTCTTCCTGGAAGCTCCTATTTCAACTCTCAAATAGGATCGTGCCATCAAAAGGTCAGAAATCTTTGTGGCCGAACACAAATGTGGCCGAACAAAATCTTTGTATTAATACATCCTTTGAAGGTATCAGCAGATTGTAGAGAAGTTCTCAGACACTTCCTGGTTCCGGTGCTTTACAAATTACAAGGATTATTCCTCCAGGACAGCACAAGCGTCCATACTGATACTACATAGCCTCTGCATGTATTCTAACTGCGAGCCAAGTCCAGCTGAATCTCATATCCTTGGAGAATAAATTTAGGATATAACCGAAAAATGAACTGGCCATCAAATCACACCTCAACTCATTGATACGTATCTTTGAGAATCCCTCATAAAACATACAACGGGAAACTAATCTAAGAATACACTACTCATCAGGTTTGGGAGGCATCAATAACCCATTGCCAAACCTTCAGCTCACCAGTTCATCCCCAGTAAAAAATAAACCACCAGGGCCAGTTTGTATTGCTCTAATTTCCTGCTTGGCGTATATTCTGCCCTATCACTGAACCTATAAAACAAACAAGAGCCGCATCAGACAAAATCACAAGTAAAACATACGGAAATGATCTTAGTATGGTATAAGTTTGCTTACGATGGCAGATCGTAGGGCGGGCAGTGTTGTCATTTAACGAACTACTAGCACGGGTTTTAATTGTGCATCAGGCATACCAGCAAGAGCAAGCGCTCCCTGCAAACAGGACAAACCATTAGATCACACAGCAGACCAAACTTTCGGAAAGTAGATGATGCACAAAAAGGAGTAGATTCTTAAGGTCGTACTGACTCTTGACAGAAGTGATTGTAGTATAGCCAACACTAAGGTTCAAAAAGGAGCTAGGTGCTAAGCATAAATTTTACCAGTGCCTAGCACCTTGGTCGCTTAAGTGGCACCTAAGCCCGCCTAGGTGTTTTGCCATGGCAACAGCCCCTTTGGCCTACTAACAGGTGTAGTGGGGCCCAAAAGTGCACAATGGCCAAGCCCACAGGGACTGCCTTATATATAACCAAACAATTGAAAGTTTCACGCCGTCTGGATGTTAAACATGAGATGAGCTACAGAATCATTACATCAGTATGTGCTTGGTGGCTGGGAAGAGTGACAAACAAGGTCATCCGCAGGAGCGGAACAGCTTTTCTAACTAGAGAAATGTTCCGCTGAATGATAATGACAGGGGGGGGGGGGGGGGGGGGGGGGGGGGATATATTAAATGGTGGCTCAAAAAATCTTGAAGGGTAAAATTACCAAAATAGAAATTCTGCAGCTTTTCGAAAACAGAAAAACCTCAGGAGGCCTACTGAAAGGGAAAAACTGGCAGGGAGATATGAACTGTATCATGCTTTGGAAGCCTCAAATCACATGGTACCTTTTGTTCTCTACTTTCAGGTTGGTGCCGGCTAGGCAGGAGGTTACAAGAAATAACACTTGTCACTGTGTGAAGACAACTTAGACTGCACGCAAACTGCAATTCTCACAGGTGACTGGATTTTTTTTACATCTCAGTCACTTTTTCCTGGGCCATTAGATCACTATCCAATGGTTCACCAGTCACCTTCTTCCTCTCTTTAAATCCCCGGTCCATCTAATCCAAGCGCCGGTCAGAGCGAAAAGTCCCCACCCACACTGTTAACCCTCTTCCTCGCCTCACAGGCGACATCGCAGCTCGCTCCAGCTCGCAGTGCCGTCCCTGTCTCCGGCGATTTCCTGTCCGAAACCTGCCGGCGTCCCGTGTCTCACTTTGCTCGCGGCGCTGTCTTATTTAATAGAGGTCTTATAAGCCGGGGTATGCGAGAGCACACCCAAAAAATAAACAACTACTCTCGCGGCATCACATTACTCAAGTTTTTAGCTCCGGTAAAGCACCAAAGTGCCACTTCTTCCTTTATCTTCGCAATGAGCAAGGTGGAGGTTGAAGATTGATTTCTGAAGACACGAGCATTCCTCTCCTTCCATATCTCCCAAGCAATAAGGATGACGAGCGAGGCCATAGCCTTTCTTTGCGGGCTTCTCTTGATAACCATTTTGGTCCACCATTCCTTGACGGTGTGGAAAGCTAGCCAAATCCCGGCACAATATGTGAAGCCCAAGCCAACTTTTCAAAGAACCCCATATGCGTGAACTGAAGCGACACTTGAAGATGAGGTGAGCGGCCGACTCTTGAACTTCATTGCAAAGCACACAATTTTGCCATCCCCTACGCTCAAGCCTATCCTGTCCACACACGATTTTGGAGGATCAAAGTATCAAACACGCAAAAAAATTGCACTTAGGAGGAGCCACGGTTTCCAAACTAATGAAGGCATCATAGAAGTGACGTGACCAAGAATTGCATTATAGGCAGAGGACGAGGAGTAGCATCCATTGCTTGTGAGCTTACAAGAGATCGTGTCCGGAACCTTATTGTGGAGTTGGACGCCATCAATCATCTCCCAAAGCTTCGCAAGCGCAATGTGGTAGAATGAGAGGCCCTCTTGGGTGTTGACTTGTGAGACCCAAACGTCATTGTCCAAAGCTTTCCACACGAAGACTTCCTTTTCTTTGAAAGATCAAAAACAAGAGGCGCAATATCTTTTGGTCTCCTCCCATGGAGCCAAGCCGACTCCTAAAATAGTGCCTTCTCCCCATTTCCAATAGTGACCAAGGTGGCCACCGCAAAAAGATCATTATCAATTTGGCTACAAGGGTTCCCAAGCCCCACGCATGGCTTGGGGTCCTCATTCCACTCAAACCAAAGCCACCGCAAGCGAAGGGCCGCCGCGCGAACTTGGAGAGGTTAAGAATCCCCAAGCCTCCATATTCTTTGGGTTTGCACACCATTGTTCTGCAAGTCGGAGAAAGGTATCTACAATTCTCGACTACCTTGATGAAGACTCTTAGGCATTTCAAAGCTGGTGGGTACAAAGAAAAGTAAACCTCCATGAAGATGCATTCTATCTGCTGGCTAACTGAAGCTTATTGTTTTCTGTACTTCTTTCTTCTCAGAAGCCGTAATCTCTTAGTTAAGGTATGTTTATTTCTACTTGGGGTGTAATTTTTCAGGCCATAATTATCAAAGCTGGATCAAGATCCTTGTATGGTCTTGTTTGCTTAGACAACCTTTCTTAGTTATGGAAGGGCAACAGTTGTAAACAAACCAAACAATACCACGTACAAAATTTACATATAAATACTCCAGCTGTCCTATTTACATGGCACTATTGTTTTCTGTAATTTAACTTTGGCCAATAATATATAAGAAATATGTCATAAAAATTATACCATTGAAAACTTATTCGAGTATAATTTTTGTAGCACATAACCTACGTCATCAAAACTGAGCCTTGAAATACGTGCGCCATGTAAATAGGGACGGACGGAGTATTTATATAATATTATTATTTTGAACCGTACTGGTCATTTGACCGGTTTCACTGACTGCTCAGGTTTAATATTTATTTTTCAAGGGACACAAAAATGTCGACATGGATGTAGATTCCTGTACATTGTGTAGATGTTAACCTTGCATGCACAAAATTATGAAAATGTTTAGCATATGATAATTCAACAGGAAAGCCTAATGGTAAGTTTGAAAGACTGTAAACAAGATCTATAAGATTATTAATTTAATATATAAATTGGGCAGGACATAAATAAATAAGTACAAGATAAAAATAAAATGGGGCCACGAAGGATGGATCAGATGTTAACAGGAAAGGGTGACATGATTTTTATAACATAGATAAATCATGTATATGGCTGTAACAAAACCAAACGCAGTGGCACAATATAAAGGTGTACGAGTGTCGGATCAACATACATTCTCCTCTTTGTGTGTATATGTAACTTCCAAGTTTCCACTTTCTGTAGCTGCCCAAACCTAAGGAAAACATAACTTAAGTATGAAATGCATTGGAAAGGATTAATGTGTAAATATGCACAGAAGAATTTGCAAAAAAAAAAAACAGTAAGAAAAAAAGACGAGAGAGAACTAACTTTAATTGTTTGATCCAAAGAACAAGATAATAGAAACTGATCCAGCACAGTAGAGACATAACCACACTCGTATGATCAGAAAGAGTCTGTATGCACTGCAATGTTGCCAGATCCCAAACCTGAAACATTTATCCTTTTATTATTATTTGTAAAATGAGTAAACCAAAGTGACAGAAATGTTCTGGTTTCTGGTCTTCTTCATTGAACAGTGTAGTGCACAGTAAAGTACCATCTGTGATGTGAAGCGAAATCATCCAGGTGATTTACAAAGTCATGCACATTAAAATGAAAGTGGCGATTAGTGTCGAATCAAGGGTTTGTTTGATTCCTAGCCACACTTTGCCACAATTGCCACACCTCAAGTTAGGCAAGTTTGACCAAGTTAGGCGAGTGTTCGGTTCTAGCAACACTTAGGCAAGATTCTTATTCTGACAAGCCACATATGACATACACTTTAAAAAATGTAGCCAAGCAGAAGTGTGGCTAAGAATTTGTTTACCTAAGGTTCAACTGGCAAAGTATGGTAAAATTTAGCTTTCAACCAACAGTCCGTACGACTGAAGACAACAGAAGTACTGAAAGCTTTCATTTGTAGCATCAGGGAAAAAACTGAGTTCGCAAAGCATCAGACACCATTTGTAAGTTTCCAATACTTGTTTTTTTTCTTTTCTTTTGGAGCTCTTCCCCTGTTGCAGATGATTTTTCCCCAAACTACTTGTTACCAATGGTCTACATGCCGGTTGATATGTCACCATAAAATGTGCGTGTACTGGTCGTAAATTATCACCTACTCTAAAGCCAAGTTATATATGATGCAGGTCTGAAACACTCCTTGTAACTGCAGATGCACCACCATTAAATGGTAGCTTTGTTTTAGAATTGCATTTATTCTGACTACATGGTAGCACAAAATCAAGCAAACTCTCAGGCATCATCCGTTGATCCGTTCTACATCTGACTCTTAACTCCAGATGGAATTAATTAGCAAAATATGCCTCTTGAAATAATGAGAGAAGACATAAGTGTACCACTATGTAGAATGGAAAATAGATAGGTCTACTGAGCCTGTGCATTGTAAACTTCCACGCTACATTACAAACACAGGGGGTAAAACTAATATGATGTTGAGCAAATTGATGACATAAAGCGATGGAAGTGTTACAGGCTAACAGATATTCAAGATCTGATGCATGCATGAAGGATCCTCATCAACTGTATGTAAGAATATGTTGCACAAGTCCTCCTTAGTCCTTACTCGAATGGTTTTATCCATGGAACCAGAGTATAGCCTCATGCCTCCTACCATTAACGAAAACAACAGCAAGCTGGTGCCCTTCAAGAGCAGCAGCTGGCTCAAAACAATTTGTTACTGCACTAAATCTCCATGCCAAAATCCTTCCATCCTGCACCACGTGTAATACAAGAGAACGCATCAATGATGAAAATCATATTTGCCAAGATAACTGTTACAAATTAGAACCAAAGAACAAGCCAAAAGGAAGGAAGTTTACCTGTGTTGCAGCAAGAGTAGCTCATTGCCAATTGCAAGTGCATAGACTTGTCCAGTTGGTCCAGTAAGGTTCATTTCTGCTTGTGTTTGCATATTCCAGACCTACAGCAACAGGTCATACGGTCAGACACACATATGAATAACACTAGCATTGGTTAAGACCAAAAACACAAGCGCATTTCCTACCTTCACAGCATCAGGTAATCCAACAAACAACCATGGTCCCTCGCTGATCATGCATCCAACCTCACCCCCACTTTGAGGACACGGCACACTATCACACACCATATAGAAAATCAAGGTACTGAAAATCGTGATACAGAACACGCAATCCTTCCAAGGATACAATTCAATGATGCCTCAGCTACTGCCCAGTTTGGCAATCCCAAAGGCGCACGTTCCATCCTTACTCCCAGATACAGCTTGTCGAACCAGTAGGCAGTGCGATCCCTGTTACAACCTGAAAGGAGCCACAGCATTTTGATCAGCAACTTTTCAGATTTCACAAGACGGTCTAATCTGTAGATGACGGGAGTACCTTCTCGTGGCCCTGGAGCGGGGTGAGCAGCGTGATGCTGTTGCTCATGCAGTACGTGGGGGGGTAGCGGCACCTCTCGCCGTAGTTGCAGCGTTCCCCGGAGAGGAAGAACTTGCAGGCCTGTCGGGCACCCTCGGCCTCACGCCGCCGTCTGCGCCTCCGGGACCCCTCCCCCATCTGTTGGAGCCACCGCCGCTGCGGCCCCCCCCCCTCCTCCAGAGTTGGGGTTGCGCCAGACGTGCCCGCCGGGGCCATCCCTCTGGTTCGGGCGGTTGGAGTTGGCTGTCTCGGGTAGCTCGCTATGGAGGAAGGGGCAAGGGAAGCGATTGCATCGCCCAGCTCGCCAATGGGGCAGACCCTCCCAAGAAGACGAAGAGGCGGGGGCCGGGCGCCGGGCCAGCCGGTTGTGAACGCGCCTGTTACCGAAGCGGCCGTCGGCCTCCAAGTCCATGGGCGGCGCCTAGGGTTTGTCGGGCTCGGGGGCGGCGGCGCGTCCGGGGAGGAAGAAGAAATCGGATAGTATTGAGGGTTTGGAAGGAGCAGCGGCGGTGGGAAGGTTGGATTTATTGGGGTGTAGTGTAGGGTCGCGTAAGGTCGACGCGGCGAGGGCTCGCCGGAATGGATTGAAAGATCCCGGATCGGAGCGGGGGAAGGAGGCGGTAATAGGTGCGGGCGGGTGGCCCTTGGTCTGATTTAGCTCGCGGGTGGAAGGAGGGCCGGTAAATAGTACCACGTACAACTACTGACCAAAAACTCCGGCCGGGCCTTTTAAAAGCGAGAAAATTCCTTCTATGACACTCCACTAAATCTTGTTCCTTATTTGACATCGGTTAAAAAAATCTTTATTATGTGACCCTTCTCAAATTTCTTTCCCTATATGACATCTAGTCATTTGTTCACCTACGGTGTTAAAGAGAGGCGTGAAAAGACCTTTTTACCCCTCGGGCATAATGTGACCAAAAATCTGTATAGGACAACAGCTACAGAATGTTACACATTTTTTTTGAACATAGTATACTGCATATATTCACCAGAATACATCAAGGAATACAATCATACGCAAGTACACGGCAAGTGGTCCCAAGCCCCAGCACAACAGCAGAAACGACCACAGAAAACCAGAAATTACAACATGGTCCCAGGACCTTCTCTGCTGAACTCGCGCCGATCCGCCTCTGCTCCACCGCCAGAGACGACGAAGAAGAAGGCGACCACCGCCGAACCTGGAACGAGGCGCAGCTCCACACATGTAGGCGACCGCAAGAACCACGAAGCGCAGCGACGGGATCTAACTCGATGAAAGAGTACGGCCAAACCACCACCTCCTCCAAACCACCACACAACTCCGGCAACCGCGCCGCGGAGGCCAGCAGGACACCACTGCGATCTCCAAGAACATACTCACGGTCCCACATCGCCGCAGGAGAAGACGACGATGCCGCGACAAGGGGACGGAGGACGGGAACCCCAGCAGATGCACACGCCGGTGCCGCCTCGACGAGCACATAGGGTACAGAATCAGCCGCCCTTCGGCCAGAAGATGGGGAGGCAACACCCTCCCGAGATCAGCACAGCAACCACAGACTCCTTCAGATCCACTCTTCTCCGTGAGCCTGCTCCAATCCCCTCGCCGCCACGGCCGGCCGGGAAAGAAGAGGCTCCCAGAGAAAAGCAGAGCAAAAGAAGAACACCTACCAAGTGGCGCATATTGAAGAAGGCCGTCGCAGAAACGCAGCCGCCCTCCTCCACCATGGAGGCTTGACGGAGGACGTCCCCACGACCTGCTTGGCACTCGCCGGGGCACCAGAGCCGAAGACCTTCGGGGCGAGAACGGAGGCACAAACGCCAAACGCCTTGAGGACAACTCGCGAAGCTACGGCCTAAACTACTTCTATACAAGGAGACCCAGCATCCATGACCAACTCGACGTCGGCCAGCGCGAGCGCCAGCCGGGAGCGGCCGGATCTGGGCGGAGACGCGGGTGGACTCTCAACGGGAAAGGGAGAGAAGGGGAAAGGGAGAGAAGGGAGTAATGTTACACATTTGTTCTTGCTTAAATGACCAATTGAGAACCATAATCTGGTCACCGACCAGATCAGATTTCAATTCAAATTTAGTACGATTTTTATTCAAAAAACTGAAAATTTGGACAGAACCTCCCTGTTTTTGGATGAACGTTGCAAAAAAAGGTATTGAGCTTGACACTCGATCTGCGATTCGTCACAAATTTTTCGAGGATGGTGGACACCTCGTGTTGTCTTGAAGTTTGCGAAGCAGAGATGGCGCAGTCTGCTCCTGTGAGACGCCCGCCTCAACTATTGCCTTGCCGTTCGGCTTTGGAAGTCTTACAAGAGGTACTTGATCTACGTTGGCATAGCAGCTGTTGTCCGTTGCTTTTTTGTGAAGCTGTTGGACTGATGAACGCAGTAGGGGAAAACCATGGTGAAAAATACCTGACAGTTGATCGTTTCAGTTTAATGTGCGTCGTCATGTGGACGAATGGAGACACTGCATTCAGAAAAAGAAGTGCAGACACATGGGCCTGTACGTGCTGGGAATTACTCCTCTTGAAGTTCTAAAAATCAATATAGATGCAGCTTTTCGTGAAACGAGTAGAATGGAGGATGGGGTGCAGCCGGGCGGTCAAATTCGTGAAAGGAATCACCCTTCTAGACACGGCGACGACGGCGAACCTGAACCGAGACTGCAGCCGGGCCGTGTTCCAAACCCGCATCCATGGTCAGTCTTGCAAACGAGCCCGCCAGCCGAGACCGAGCTGAGCCATGTGTTGTACCCGCAGCTGAGCGCCGAAGAGCGCTCAGCCGCACCGTCAACTCTGGCAGCCGTGCCTTGGCACCATTTCCCAGTCCGCCTTGGCCGCCCTCCGCCATGACGGGGTTCCGTCTGGCGCACGCTTGATCCGACCCCAGCAGCCGTGCTTGCTCCACCGCGACGGGCCACTCCGCCGCCGCCGCTAGAGCTCGGGTCGGGTGGGGAGAAAGACGGACGAGATGACGAGACGGTTCGGTCGTTTCCTTGGTTCGATCGATTTGATGCTGAGTGACGGGGGGTAATTTTGTCCGCCCCGTGAAACTTTGACGGAACGTTATAACGTAACCAACGGCAGTGTCATATAAGGAAAGAAATTTTGAGTAGATGTCATGCGGGGAAGAAAAAAATTACGGTGTCAAATAAGGAACATAATTTTAAGGGAGTCATATAAGGAATTTTCTCTTTAAAGCCCGACCCTGAAAACCAGTCCAAGCCGGGTCACTGACTATTGGGCGAAACCCCGGCCCAAACCAGAAGAAGCCCGTACGTCCCATCCCGGCCACGGCTGAAATCCTATTTTGTGATGTGCAAGCCCGGCCTGATCCAACATTATCGGAACTAGGCAAGATGGCGCGGCGACACTCGCGCCCGTGTGGAGAAATATGTATATGTCTGTTAAAAAAAAGTTAAAACATGAAAGTTGTTTGGAAGGGTGATATCCATACTCGTCAAATGAAAATTCAAACGGATGACTGAGTGCGACGAATTTGACAAAATTCGTCGATTTTTTTTGCGAATTTGTATCCAAAATTGAGAAGTTAGTGTCGACCAAACTCGAAACCGATCACGGGAATGGAACTACTCGTCGACGCGCATGTATTTCATGTACATATTATCATGAAAAGAAGAACGAATCGTAATGTTTGGTAAATGCGAGGGTCTTTCCGCAAAAGTGCCGCGCGGACCGTCGGATCTGAATCGGACGGCGCGGGAGGCGTGTGTACTGTAGACGGAGTACCGTTTCATATTTGTTGGAAAGCAGGGACTTTTCTGTAAAAACATAGGGAAAAACGCGGGAGCTTTCTGCAAAAAAGCGTAGGGTCCACACGTGTATTTATGCCGGAGGACCGTTTCACAATTTTGGAAAAGGCGCGGGACTTTTCTACAACTTATCCCGTTTTGAATTTTTTAAAACTTCTCAAAAAAATACAAAAAAAATACATGAATATAGCTAACTCTATTCACTATGGTCGTGCAAAAATCACTGAAAAAACACCTTATATTTTAGGCTCAGCAAAAAAGACAAAGTCAACAAATTGTAGAAGCTAGACTCGAAGTGCGTACTGTTCATCGATCAGGACACCGACCGGACTGTTCATCGCAGACAATGTTCATCGACCGGCTGTTCAGGCGCGTTCGCCGGTACTGTCCATCGCAGGTACTGTTCATAGCGTTCACCAGTACTGTTCACCGGGCGCACTGTTCATCGGGTACTGTTCACCAGGCGGGGTGGATGTGGCCCGTCGATTGACGATCGGACGGCCGGAAATCAGCGCGCGTATGAACAGTAGCTGACAGCTTGAGAGGCCGCGGAACTCTCCGCCCATTATATTAGTCGTATAGTATTTAAAACCCATAAATCGGTAACAAAACTTGTTTAGTTGAACCAAGAATTTTCTTTAGAGATTGCGTACAAGTCATAATTGTCGTAAACACTTAGAATTTTTCCAAGAGATCTAGATCCTGCTAGAAATCGAAACTGTAGTCTAAAATGCAACAGGTAGGAATTTTTTCATTCCTTTAAACCAAATGAGTTCAAATGGATTGAAATCGTACAAATTTTTGCTTGAACACCTTTGCACCAAAGAACAATATCTATGATGATTTGCTAAGTTAGAGAAGAGAGAAATAAGAAGAAATATGCATGTTATTCGGTTTCTCATGTACAATTAATGAATTACACTTCATAAGATCTATTCATACGTGGATAAAGTAATAAAAGTCCACTAATAGAAAACAACGGAAAAAAAGTCCACACATCGGAATGAACAAACGTAAACAACAATATACTTTACATCCCACACCCAGATATGATGTATTTGTGTTTTCATGCTCACATGCATCAAACAAGTTTTTTACCTGCTTCTTTATTTCTTCGTGAAATGTCAAGTCTGACGCTCGGTGTCTGCATTATTGGTCATAGTTCCTTGTCGTTGCGGCCTGGATAATCGTTAAAGAATCTCTCCCGTCGGTTTGCTGCTGGAAGAAAATATTTAACCATTCTTGATTTACTGGCGAGAAAGCTAGACGGTGAACTTGTTGAACATGCTCAACTGATCAACATAAACATGGAATATATAAACTTGAAGATAAATGCGATAGGTGTGGTTCATTTCACTCTAGTGACATGTTGATAAATTTATGAGGGGCATTGGGTGGTCTGTTTATGTGTATTTGAATGTGAAGCATACAATGTAAACTCAACCCGTATGTCTGTAATATGTGTCGTTGCTCTCCTGAGTCTACTATCCAATTTGAAGAAATGTTGCATTTAAAGTAGGATTCTTTATGCATTTTGAAATGATAAAATTACCCAGATTAGCTGTTTGCGTGCTCTGGTTGGCACTTTCTGCACTCCCCTTTAATTGTTTTTTTTTTCACAATTTTATCCAAATAACGAATTCAAAACTTGGAGCATACGGCGAGACAAATCCATCGTGTTTTCATCAATTCAGGGACAAACACCGATTTCAAAGGGCCCTTGAAGAGTGCAAGAGAATACGTAAAAGCAAGGGATAAGGCTACCGCGGTCCATCGCACAGCCACGACTGGGAAGACGCAACGGGGCCTCTTCTCCCCCGCTGCAGCGCCGGGTACTGCGAAACCCAAATGGCAACGCCGGGCGGTATCAACACCTCCTCGTGGAGCCTCCCAGCTCTGCAAAACCTTTCAAATCCAAGAAACCACGCGCCTCCGGCTCACGGCCGAGACCTTTACACCACGACGCAGCAACAAGCACGCAGTCATGGTATCATCCACCGGCCAAGGCGAGCAGCAATCCACCGTTGCCGTCACGGCGCCGCAGGCTAAGCCCGAGGCCGGCACGTTCAGCGTCGAGTTCCTGACGCGCGACGGCTGCCGGCTCGGCATCTCCAGGTACCCGGACTTCGCGTACAACGCCCAGGGCGGCCGCGGCGTGGGCGCCGGACGTGGCGCGAGCGGCACGGCGGACGGCACGGTGCTCGTCGATTTCGACGTCGCGACCCTGTACATCCCGGCGATGTCCGGCGCCACCACCAGGTTCCTCGGACTGCCTCTGCCGCCTTTCCTCAAGTCGACATCTTGCCAGAGGCACTGCGTGGGAGCATCGACGGACGACTGGCCAGGTAACGGACTGCATCCTCTGCATCCATGTGTTGTTACCAATCCAGCTTCAGAGATTTGGTTTGCTAGTTTTCCGGTGACCAGACTACCAGAGTATCAGAAAAAGTTCTTGCCTGGAAACAGTCGGAGAAAGTGATCATGTCATGACCAGCTTTGTGTTATGCGTGTGTCCTGTCAGGTTGACTGAAGTTCAGGTCGAGGTTCTGCTTCTCAGTTGGGAGCATCTACCAGGCGCCGCCGTTTGTTCGTCGACACGACACTGTCGTCCGAGGAGTCCAGTGGAGCCATAAGACGAGGAACTGGAGAAAGATTGGACGGTGAAGGTAGATGCAAGCTGGTCGGAGTGGCCGTCCTCGACCCCATTGACGACATATTCATGAACACCTTTCTCAACCTGCCCACCGAGTGCATTGCTTACTTGAGTGCCACCATCTCCATCGCCAGCGCTAGCTGATGGAACCGCTTCTGTGGTCTGCAAATCTCAGAAGATTGGTGTGAAACGCATGAATCCACAGTGCAAGATCCTTGACTCTTGTTGCTGTGCGTAGAATCGATTGTTAATTCATACCCGAGTAGTGTATACAACTTCTGAAAGCGATGATAAAGTACAACTTCGAAAGCGATGATAAAGATTGGTGTGAACGCATGAATCCACATTGGCCATATACTCTTTTACGAAAAAAAACGCATTTTGAAATGTCAACAAAAAATTGCACATACGTCTAAGCACGTTCTATGCCCGCAGCAAAGTTTCGCAAAACCGGCATTTTTTGTTGCATGTGTAAACAGGACAAAAAAAAGTCTCGTGGAACAATTTTTTTTCTTTTTTTACACAAGCCACAAAAAGTTGGTTTTTCGTAAAACGATTTTGTGTACACGTTATTTTTAATAAAAAATGTGTTTTAAATATATTTTAAATAAAGACTGCATATGCACCCAGAAGACCATATGTGACGGTACTCCCCACAGCACAATAAGGAATGGCGACCAATGGTTCCAAGAGAGCCACATCGAGGTGACCACTATCGTCCTCTAGGCTCTAGGTCGTCATCCAAACACGTTGGTTGTGTGACCGGCATACCTCGTTCCCAAGACACACATGAAGATGAGAGGCCTCTCTTCTTGTCGACCGACACTGCCATATTGAGATCAATAAAGAAGAGCAACGTTTTGTCTCACAGGTGCATGTAAGACATGCATCTTCATGTGCAATGTGTTTCAAAAGTCCTTTCACGAGAATTTGACTTTTTGTGGTCTGTATAAAAAGACAAAATCACAGGCCACAAAAAATGTTAGTTTCTCGCGAAATTTCACATGCTCACACAGTATGTCAAGATATGCGCGAATTGTTTTCTGTATTTTTGATATTTCGATAGGTCTTTTCCCCATAAAGGGAGATTATGCACCCTTCTCTCAATGAAAACTACTATTGTCGAAGAAAATGATGATTTGGTTGTGTGAGGTTCATATTGGGCGCGTTTGGTAGCCTGCAAGAGGCCAGACCAGGCCCGTCACATGCAACGGCACGGGGATTGGTTGCCTGCATGGCCTCCTAACCAGGGTTGCACGCTTCACAAAGTAGCCCTTGGGCCAGGCCGGCTGGGCACGCTCGAATCGAGCGTGCCGTGGAGCTAGGCTAGCCAACTGCAAAAACTGAGCGCTCCTCGCAATCTCGTACCTGGACATGGCTTCGCTCACCCTCCTTATCCTTTCTCGTTCCTCTCTCCCTGCTTTCTCTCTGTCGACGAACAGCAAACAGCGCGCCGGCCAACCGCCCAGTCCACAGGCCGCCCAACCTCGCCGCGGTGCGGGCGCTGGCGCCGCCGGCACCGTCGCCCCTTCTCGCGTCACCGCGTGAATTGAGTCGGAGTGCTCTCGCTCCGTTTCGATCCAGGCTGCGACACTTTTTTTAGATAAAGAGTATATATTAATATCGCGGAGATACCAAATTACACCCTCATCTGCAACAACGCAATAACTAGGGTATTACGGATGCACAAAGCGAAAAACAATAGAGAAGAAACAAAAAAGAAAAGTCCCGCTACAGAGTTATAGTCCTTACGCAGCACAACCCCACCAAGACAACACCATGATGTCCAATTTCCATAAGCAACGCCTTCAAGAAGGAAACAATGCACAAGCACCGTCGTCGCCCGATCGAAGATCTTGGTTTTCACCCTAAAAGATTAGTCCCGCTCTCAAAACAATGTCTTCAATAAGGACATTGCCAGGCACAAACCAATTAAGGACAGACCTTGGATTTTCACCTGAAAGGTAGACTTTGAACTTCACCTGTGCTGTCGCCCCCACTTATATACCGCTTGCCACGATTCATGAAGCTCCAAGCAAAGTTCCTCGTCGCCGCAAAGGCTAATCACCATTGCTAGTCCTCTAATCTCGGCTTCCATGACATTCTCCATCTCTGACTTCACCATGGATTTGCCCATGGTGGCAACGAAATGGTCTTGTCCTCAAATCTCAGCCACCACGACATTCTCCACCGCGTGTACACCATGGAAATCGAATGCCAACATGTCTCATCGTTCCAACGGCCAGCGGAGCTTCGTGTAGCACCCTCACGAAGCCCGCAGGCTGATATGGGCGCACACGACGGATTCCATCATATCCAGAAACATCATATCCAGATAACCGGGGCTTAATGCCAATCGTGAAGGTCTCGCCTAGGCAACGATGTCCGTGGAAGACCACCGATGGAAAGTCCGGAAACATTGAACGGCCGATGTCCTCGTCATCCTGGCTTGCGCCTACACCATAGAAGAGGCGGCGTATCTTGGCCAGAACAGCAGATATCGGCCGGCGGCGGCCTGCACATGCGGTGCAAGATCCAGCTGATGCGTACATCGCAGATCCGTACACACGCATCCGATCATGCCCAACAACGATTGAGCCGGTGCATGCATCCTGCTGGTGCGTACATGATGAGTACATGATCAGCAATATACGTACATGCTCCGGCCAGCCGCGAAGATCAGCTCGCGATTCCATTGCTTTTGGCGGCGGTCCATTAGGCAGGGCACATCGGTAGCGTCCCCATGGCGACGGCCCATTAGACAGAGGCACAAATCGGCAGCGTCCCATGGCGGACCCGTCGCGTGCTCCCGGCTGCTTGCGTTGCTCCGACCGGGGCTGCATCCCCCATCTTTCCCGGCCAGGCGAGGTCGCCGCGACCCGCTTCCTCGTCCTGCGAGAACAGGCGCAATCTGGGCCAGGACTAGATGGCGCTCTGGGAGATCCTCTCGCTCGTCACCGGTGGCTTCGTGCGATCTGTTTACTAGTACTAGTTGATCGTTTATTCGCTGTCTTGCTCGTCTCGCTCGATTTGGTGCTGCTGCCGCCTTGCTCGTCTCTCTCTGCTTGATGTTGCTTTGCTCGTCTCTCTCTGATGCAAATCCGTGCTCTTGACTTTTTTGTGTGGGAGTACTGTGTAAATTGATCAGCTCTTTGTAGTTTCGGTGCAAATTTTGTTGCAATCTTGCTAGCTGATTTTAATGGATTGGTTAATTTTTTTGTTGTTGTTCTTCACAACCATGTGTACTAGTACTACTCCAGCAACGACATATCTGGACTATTCTGGAGCAGCTCATTGTTGTTTCGGCAGAGCCAGCTAGCTGATGTCTGTTGAATTTGTGCTAGTACGTGCGCTCGACGAGCTGCAGTCTAGCATGACCTTCGCCGCATGCCCCGTCGTCGTCGCTCCATTGATATGGCACATACACTTATCCAGTGTATCCAAGTGTGGTGGTGGATGGTAATCTCACCCATGTGAAAATAGATGAGACTAACCAAGATTTGCATCCAACCAAACAAAGTGGGGTTGTTAGCCCAGGCGATGCCACGTTTTTTGATGCAGGTTACCAAACAACATGCATAACATGGCTAGGAGGGTGGTTCTGTGAGACCTGTCCCTGGCCGGCTGATCTGGCGGGGCTCAAGAATGCATGCAGCCTACCAACGCGCCCATTGTGTCCCATGGCTATGGGCCGGTACTCCATATTAGCTTCCTCGCTGCGGCCTCAGTGACTCCACAAATAGTACATGATTTGTTTTCGTATATTAAACATTTTTCAAGTACTATAAGATCTGCAAATTATTAGTGTTCAATTAATTTATTAGGTGAGATAACTTGAGGTAATGGTAGAACCTTAGTTCCATGCAACTACTGAAATAGCACGAATACATTCATCGACCTGCAGGCCAAGCGTATCCAAGTGAGACAGCCCGAGGTGATTAAGACAAGCAATCACCAAATCACACCCACTAACCAGCTCGACATGGTTTGTCCAAGTGATTTTAGACTGAAAATTACCAAGAGCTAATTCATCCCATGTATTGAGGAAACCGAAACAGTGTGGAGAAACATTTCTTGACCGAAGCCTCAACACGGGATGACTGGGTAAAGAAGGCGACAAGTTGTCAAGTGAGCTGGCAAAATGCAATTGCCTTGGCTATAAACTTGCGGCCGAGAGAGCTTTTCAGCCTCCCACAGTCCCACTCCTCCGCTCTAGCGAGTGGTGACCGGTGAGTGGTGATTGGTGACCGTAGAAGTGACATCGACTATGGACTACTTTTTCTGCCGCGGCTTGCCAGCCTAGGCCTAGAAGCTTCTTTGACATCGTCAAATGCCAATTCTAGTACTGTCGAAGTTAGCTTGAAAACCACGAGTTGGATATTTCTATTTTTTTCCTGAAATGTACGCCCCATACATCATTGGTATCAAGCATAAGAGCATTTGTGGCAGATCCCGTAAATCAACCAAAACTGTAAAATAACTCGGGTTGTTTCAGTTTTGATTTTAAAAACGTGTACCAAATAGATCCCGCAAAATGGCTAGTATCGCATTTTTTTATATTCCCGGATATCGAACCACATGTACCCAACATACCTAAAATGGGGTGAATTTAAGTAAACTACAAACCAATAAAACAGTTGGCGGGAGGGAACTCACCAACGCGACATTCTAAATCAATGATGGTGCATAAGAGATTCAAATAAATTGGAGAGAAGTCCAATTTATCCCCCTAAACTTGTCAGGAAGCTCACCTTACTATTTTTTGATGGAGATATGCCCATAGGTAATAAAAATGTTATTATTTGTATTAATGTTTATATTCTGTAATAACTTACATGATTCTTAAATGTAAGATTCAGAGGAAAACTCATATGCACGTGTGAAAACATAAAACACAAAGTACTTCCCTAGTCTCGTATCTAAGACTAACTAATGTGTTGCATTATGATCCATTTTCTCTATAATGGGCATGTTAAAGTAACAAGGATGTTAGCAACAATAATAGCACATTGTTGGCGGAACAATGAGTGTTGAACCGACCCATCTATATGGTTCAGTACGAGATCATATTGTCACAACGTTGTTAGTATATCATAGAAGTGTTAACGTCTATGCATGTGTTTATACCATTAGAAAATTAGTTTCTTACTGAAAGGACAAGGATGTCGCATAGAGGGGGGTGAATAGGCGATTAAAACTTTTCCGGTTTAGGCTTGATAAATGCGGAATAAAACTAGGTATTTTAATTTAACAAGCACACAACCTAAATAAACTAGGCTCGCACCAACAACTTATGCTAACCAAGACAAATAACAAGGTGATAGCAAGATATAAGACTTTAAGCACGAAAGCTATCACAATGTATAGTGCATAAGTAAGAGCTCGGTATAGAAATAACGAGGCACGTAGAGACGATGATGCATTCCCGAGTTCCTCTTTTTTAGGGAAGTACGTCTCGTTGGAGGGGTGTGAGTTTCAAACTCAAGATGCCACAAATGGTCTCACCCTATTCTCCGATGAACCTTGCCCAAAAGCTCGGTTCACCTTCCACTATCGGAATCCTTCAAGGCGGAATCCGGAGCCTTTACAACAATCTTGAGGCACAACCTACAAAAGGATTGGGAGCTCCCAAGTGACCACAAAAGGTCCCAACTAGCCCAAAAGGCCTTGACCACAAAAGGTCTCAAGAACACCGTCTAGGGTCCAATGACCCAAGAGTAACAAGTTCACTAACTTTCACTTCCACTAAACCTCGTGGAGAGAGCAAACCGATGCAACAAAATGCAATGGCAAGAACACAAGAAATGCTCAAGTCCTTCACCCTCAAATTCCAACAAAGCAACAAATACTTATGGGGGAATAAGAGAGGAAGAACAAAGGAGGAGAAACACCAAAAACTCCAATATCAGATCTACTAGGTTCCCCTCACTTAGAGGAGAGATGGATTGGTGGAAATATAGATCTAGATCTACTCTCTCTTTTCCCTCAAAGATATGCAAGAATCATGGGAGGAATTGAGAGAGAGGCAAGCTTTCCAAGGTCAACAATGGTGGGAGAGAGAGAGAGAAAAACGTGCTGCAAAAAGCTTTTTCTCTTCGGGGAAGAAGGGGCCTTTTATAGGTCTCCCAAAAATAGAGTCGTTGCAGGAATTCTTACACCGGAGACTCCGGCCTGGGCCGGAGACTCCGGACACATTCCGGTAACACTCCTGTGTGACTTCAGTGCGTGTCACCACTTTCGTCACACGATGAAAAACAAGCAGGCCGAAGACTCTGGTTTGCCCTGAGTCCGGAGACTCCGGTCTGGTAGACCGGAGACTCCGGCCCTGCCACGCCGGAGACTCCGGCCAGGAAATCCTGCAACCACTCAGCAAAACTGCAAACCCCATAACTAATTCATTCGAACTCCAAATCAGGTGAAACCAATTTTGTTGGAAAGATAGCAACAAGAGCTTTCCTCAAGAACCATAAATAGAGTTAAGTTGCCACACATGGGAAGGTGTGGAACTTTCCTCAAGGATAAACCGATAATATTCCAACCCGAAACGCAACAAGTTTTCCATACGAAATCCGTTTTCGGATAACTTGGGCTTGTCATGAAGATCACAACAAGCACCAAAATCCAACAAGGAGAAAAGCCAAGTAAGAATCACGAAATGATATGCCAAGCATGCAAAGGTTTGAACTCTCCACAAAGATGTGAACAAGTTACTCACTTGAGAGCCCCTCTTGATAGTACGGCATCTATCCTATAACCGGTCCCACTAACACCATGAGACCGGTAAAATAGAAACCCTGTCAAGATCATACCTTTGCCTTGCGCATTCCACTTGAGCTAGATGATGACGATTTGATCTCTTCAAGTGGACCACCTTTCTTGATTGCGCTTTGCTTGGATTGCCTCTCTTAGGTAATCTTCACTTGACCATTATCCCCAAATGGGTTGCAAGATTCAAGCATATGATATCTTATAGATGCCCATCTTGAACTTGCACCCTCAACCTTGATGACGATCACCACTTGACGTCATCCTCCATGAGCTAAAGAAATCTCCATTTTGATGCAAGCCCATGGAGAGATACCTAACCCAACAAAGGAATGCCACACCACACACAATGGGTTAGTTCACAAAGTTATATGGACAATTTCTTACCATACCATTGGATCACATGATCCCACATGGTACATCATTTAGCTTTGTGTGTTGATCAACTTGAATCCACTCTATGCACTTAGTCTTGATCAACCTTGTATCTTTTCTTCTACTTGATCATATAAAATATGTCCATTATAATCAATGATCTTGATGGCATACAACCTTGAATCCGACACATGGAGTTCAAGCGATGCCTATGGACAAACCTGTCGTGTCTCGTTGCACGGACACCGGGAGTATAGGATACCCCCTTTTAGGTTCGGCACGGGGCGCGAAGGAGGCTGAGAATCGTCTTCTTGGGCGGAGTCTAGATCAAGCTCTCCTCTCCACGATCAAAGCATGCAACCAAAGGGACACAAGGAGCTACCCAGGTTCAGGCCGCCCGGAGGCTAAAAGCCCTACTCCTGCATGTCTGGATTGATGAGTTCTTCATAGTGTGGCTTACAATGGAACCTCCCGGCAGGGTACCCGGAAGGGTTTTGGCGAGGTAGAAGAAGGACAGATCCTGACCCGGAGGAGATCACCTTCCTCTCTACCTCGCAGCCCTAGTCTAGTCTTGCTCTGGTTCTAGCTTGTCTTCGTCCTTGTCGTCCTTGTTCGACCTCCCTCCTCCTCCGTGCCTTGGTCCTCCTTTTATAGGCTAAGGGGTTGCCACAGGGTCACGTGAGGGGCGTGAGGGACCTTCGGGGTGAAGGACCCTCCTCATCTAGTTTAGGGGGAGACGTGGCCTCTCCTCAGCCTAGCGTCTCTGGGTTAGGTGGGAGCGTCCGCCTTGGGGTGGACAGGAGCTGACACCACCACGGGACGTGCTTCCCCCGCGCTGCCTTCGCCTTGCTTCCCAAGTCTTCCGTGGTGAGGTGAGGAGTGCTTATCCACAGGGAACGTAGGAAGTACCCGGAGGGAGCCTGGCCTCCTGCCGGGAACTCGGGCTCTCGGGTCCTTCCTGGCCTTCTTGCTTGATTCGGGGACCCGGAAGGTCCCCAGGACCGGAGCCCTTAGTCGAGTAGGCCATGCGTGTCTTGACGGTGAACCCGCCAGCTTGACTTGAGTCTTGGTCTTGTCCATCTTCATCTTGGGCCCACATGGGGTGGACCCACTTTGGCAGTACTAGGGGAACCCCATGTTCCACTGTTGCGACAGTAGCCCCCGGGCATGGTCCCGGGGCTCTTGCTCCAGCTGCCGGGGCCATGGCCTAAAGATAGGTCAAAGTGGGTCCCGGGTACCTGGTCTTCTCAGCTCCGTTGGGGACCCGCCGAGGCGAGGTAGAGACGAGCCCCCGGGTCCTGTTGACTGAATCACGGCGAACGTTGCGATTCATACGGACCCCTTGCTTATCCTGGAATCCAACGGGCGAAACGCGCAGAAATCGGCACGCCCCCTCGATCCCCACGTCCGTCGGAGTAATGGGGCCGCGACGTGACGTGTGGGATGCCTTATAAGCCACGACTGGCTTCCACTGTAGCCGTTACCTCTCCAGATTCGCCGAAATCCCCAAATCGCCGCCCAGGAGACTCCTTCTCCCTGACTTCGCCAATCGCCGCCTCCGCCTTGGCCGCCGCCGTTCCTTGTTCTTGCCCCCAGCCCATGCCGCCTAAGCGAGATAGGACGGGAGTGAGGAAGATGTCGCAATCTGCCGCCCGAGAAGATGGCGATGGAGGCTTCCCTGGCCGAAGCGCCGCCCTCGATGAGGGTGACTCAGGCCCTCTTTTCTCCCAGTGAGTATGCGTCAGAGAAGCCATCCAACGCGTCCGCCAATCCCTGGCCGCGAGCTTCCGCGGTACTGAGGGAGTGGTGGTGCGCCCTGGGAGCGGTCCTCAACGAGAAGGGGAGGTGATTACTTTCCACGATTTCTCCGTCGTCGGCCTTCTTCCTCCGTTCTCCGAGTTCTTCGCAGCAATCTTGGAGGCTTACGGATTGCATATGCTGCACTTGCACCCCAATGCCGTGATGATGCTTGCTACTTTTGCCTATGCCTGCGAGGCATTGCGGGTGTCATGCCCTCGGTGGCCCTGTTCCGCCATTTCTTCGTTCCACGCCTGGGGAAGTCCAAGTGGATCGCTGGCGGTGTCTCTTTCTGCCTCCGGAGAGATGCGGCGCACCAGTACCCGGAAACATTCACCAAGGCCTCGGTTGGAGAATGGAGGCACAACTGGTTTTGTCGAAGCTGACGGGACCAATCCCCATCTGATGACTCCATATTATCCAGCGGAGCGACTGGCACACTCGAAGGAGAGAAGCTCTCAAGGGGAAGCACTGGCTCCAGTCATCAACAGGTTGGCTGCGCTCCGCGCAAGGGGAGTGACGGGTGCCATGATCCTGGCAGACTTTCTTCACAGGGGGATTGCCCCTCTGCAGTTCCGGAGCCGCCCGCTCTGGGAACTCAATCAGGTGGGCAGCAGCCTTCCACGATCAGATTCCACTTGACAGAGACCACCTGGGCTCTGTCCATGGGCTACATATTGCCATGGGTACCCTTCGAGTTCCAGGATGAGACCTTGCCGCTGTTCGAAGATCCGGCCGCCGACGGTATCCGATCTTCGATGCCAGAGTGCAATGAGTACGGGGTGGCGGGTACACCAAGATCGAGCCCCCGCCGGCACCCAAAACACGCAGTCTTCAAGGAGGTAGGCCAAGGGAGCAAGGCCTTGCCCACGGGGACGTTTCCCCTGAAGAACCTGGGACTTCGGATGACGAAGGCGACGAAGTGACTCCTCCGGGAGTACCTTGCGGGCGCGGAGGCCCCGGCGCTCCTTCCGGGGCGGCGACAAACCCCGGGTGACGAACTCCCAGAGCAGCCTGCCGCCGAGCTCGCCGTCGTTGCAGGAGTCGATCAGGTGTCGGAGGCCATCCCTCCTCCCCTTGGACATGGAGGTAGGGGAGGAGAGCCTGTCCTTGCCGGACCTCTTTGACGACTTGGTGCAGAAGGTGGAGCTTCTCCGGATCGAAGAGAGCCCGCCGGTAAGTTTTGATGGCATCTTGTCTTTGAAAGCGGAGTTGTTTTTCTTCTGCCGCCGTCCTGACTTCTGACTTTCATTTCTTGCACAGGAGCCCGACCCCGGAGTGGCCAAGCAAACCCCGGAGAGGCGAGGACGTCGAAGCGTCGAGCTCCACCGGCACCTCCGAGGAGGCAACTCCGAGCCCCCGAGCCCCCAGTCCGCCCCAAGGACCAGGGGGTGGCTCCGGTCGTCGCAGACGAGGCGGGGCTGTCGGCGGAAAGGCCCTGGGGAGAGGCGCGACGTGGATCCCCAGGCGACCCTCGGACCGCGAGGACTCGCAGCAGGCGGGTACATCCCCGGGGGCTCCGCCCGGGAACGCTGACCCCTGCCCTGAACCCGGGAGAGTCGAGGAAGGCCCCGGGTTCTCCAAGACGTTCTCCAGCGTCTCGGAGTTCTTGTCTTCTGCCCGCGCCGAACTGGCGCGGCTGGTGCCCCCGACCTCCGACAGCGGGGAGCACTCGCAGGCTCGCGAGCTGCGGCTTCCCTCCGGGGAGGAAGCTCGCAGCGCCCGTGAACTGAAGCTGGCGGCGGACGAAGAGCTGCTCTATGCTTGGGAACAGCGAGTGGCCAGCCGCGAGAAAGAGCTGGAGCGACGAGAGGCCGAGCTGGAAGATGAAGAGCGCCACTACCTTGGCACCATTGAGGAGCTCCAGATCAAGATGGAGCGGGACGAGGACCGCTTCGAACAAGGCCTGGAGAACGTGGCTGGCTGGGCTCGCAGCGAGGTTGAAAATGACCTTCGAGCCAAAAGCAGAGCCGCCTCGTCGCTAAGCAAGCAGGTCTCTAAACTCCAGAGCGAGCTCAAGAGCGAGAGGGAAAGCGGGAACAAGCCTACTCGGATTTCCAGAGAGCCAGGGGCGAAAGAGATAGCTTGTCCGCCCGGGCTGAGGCGATGACGGCCACGATTGAGGCGCAGAAGCAGGCCCTCAAAACAGCTGAGAAGTTTAAGCAAGAGGCTACGGCTGGCCGCGTCGCCATGGAAAGGAAGATCCGGGAACTGGGCGATGCAATTGACTTCTGGAAGGACAAAGATGCGCGCATGACTGTCCTTCGCAAGAAGGAAACAAAGGAGCTGGCTGATGGGCGTGCGGCGATGGAAGCGTCCAAATCCCAAGCTCAGATTGCGTGGCACCAACATGAGCAGGTATCCAACCAGCTGACGGGAGTGCAGGCAGAGCTGGCGGAAGCGAAGGATGCACTTGAGAAAGAGCGACGGCGATTTGCTCACCACCGCCGCGATGATCACAACGTCTTGCTCCAGATGAACCACGGGTCCTTGGACATCGTGCAGGAGTTCACGAATTTGGGAGTGCCTTCTCCGCCCGTCCTCATGGCCGATCACTCCACTTCCTTCGCCCGCTATCCCGGGTTCTTGAAGTACGTGGCCTCGCTCATCAAGGTATCAAGGAGCAGGTTAGCAGAGCCACTCGCCTTGCTGGGGAACAGGCAGTGAGGCAGGTGACGACCCGATTCGTCACAGCGCTTCGCCAGCGACACCCGCAGCTCTCCTTGCTGTCCGAGCTGGAGGCGCCTGAACCCGGGACGCCGCTTCCTCCAGACGTGACCCGCCAGGTGGAGGAGATCTTGAAGCACCTTTCCCGAGAAGATGACCCGTGAACCTGTGAAGTCCTGAAAAGGACAATACCAGGGGCCGTGAACCATGCTTTTGTACTGATATTGCCAACTGGCTTATGAACTCATGCTTTTGAATGTAAATAACTTCTTCCCAAAGTATATAAGTTTTATGTACTCGTGGGGGCTTTACGCTCTCGGGAAGGATCCAAAGGTGTGAGCGCTAACCAGCCGTGGGCACTCAGACTGATCTGAAGTGCGGACACAGGGCGCAACCCCCCAAAGGACCCACCGTTTCCTGACCGCACGGACCTCAGCCCACGACTCCACTGCCCGAGGGAAACTGACAGTGTCATCGCGAAGGCGCTGCCCCAGGAGAACGCCCGCTTTCGCCTTAGCCAAAGCACATAAAACTGATGTACCCGGGAACAAGCCCGTGCAAGCACGTTTATACTTAGCTCGCGTTTTGACTCCTTCTGGCTACCTCGGTAATCGTTCTGTCGCGCTGCCGCCAAGGCGGGTCTTCTATGCCGTGTTTCAGACATAATTCTGCCTTGCCCAGCAATTCTTGGCGGGGACAAGGCTTCCAACCGAGATAGCCTCCAATGCCGACTAAGGGCATGACTGGCTGGCTTGCGCCGGTCCGGAGACCATTTGTGTTACTTGCTCGAGTTACCCGGAGACCACCCAACTGGTGATCCGGCGGCTTGCTGGCGTATCAGAGACGCCGGTCCGGAGACCCCACGGTTGTCTTAGTTTCCTGGACCCGGATGTTCCTTGTTTGGTGACCCGCAATCTGGCTGGCTCATGCCGGTCCGGAGACCCTGAAGCTTGCTTTACTCGCGGGATCCTGATGCTAGCCACTTAGCGATCCGGTACTTCTGAGGGGGTCCACTTGGTCCAGGCTGTATCGTGACGATGTGACCCGGGAGATCCCATTCTCCGTGGGCCACGTCTCCGCAAATGAAGGTTTGATCCCAGCTAGCTGCAGCTTGCCCTTGACTGCTTTGTATCTGTGGGGGCGCCGGTAGTAAGCAAGGTTCCGGGAGTTCTTCAGTCTGGTGGATGCATTGGCAAAGGTCCGGAAAGATCTTCCCTTCTGAGGAACCCCAGCTGTGGCACTTCTTGGCTTTCTTGGACTTCTTGTTGAGGGGCAATCTCGCTGATGTGCCCTGGTTCCCGCACGAATAGCAATCACCGTTCTTCTGGCGTATCTGGATGTCGTTGAACTGTCGGCAATCTTCCAGACTGTGCCGGTCAGATCTGTGGTACATGCACCACACTCCAGGCTGGCCGTCTTTGCGCAGAGGAATCTGGAGTTCTTGGGGCACGTAGATGAGAGGATCTTCTTGCCGAGGCTCGCTTTTTGTGTCTTGGTCGAGGTTTTCCTCCTCCGGAAGCGGCACTGTGGTCGGCGCGTCGGAACAGAGTTCCTCCTTCGCTCCATGCGTCCATGGGGAAAGAGGGACATCAATGTTCGTGGCACCTTCCTCAGGTCTTCCCGTGCTGACCAGAGAGCTGACATAAGCGGCTGGAGGGACGAAGTGGACTCCGAAGGCGCGATCTTTAGCGGCAGGTGCCGGCGAGGATTCGTCAAGAACGAAGCCGAGGCCGGGGTACCGCAGGAACTCAAAGGCTGCCTTTCCCTTTCTCTTCTTTGTCATCTTGAATGTCGGATTCGGTTCTCTCTTCACGAGAGCCGAAACTAGCGCCGTTCCGAAGGCGCAACAGATCTTGACACGGACTGAAAGCTTGACGCCGAACTTGACGATGAACTTGACGATGAACTTGACGATGAAGAAGAAGACGAATCCAGCACTTGCGCCCCCTACCTGGCGCGCCAGATGTCGTGTCTCGTTGCACGGACACCGGGAGTATAGGATACCCCCTTTTAGGTTCGGCACGGGGCGCGAAGGAGGCTGAGAATCGTCTTCTTGGGCGGAGTCTAGATCAAGCTCTCCTCTCCACGATCAAAGCATGCAACCAAAGGGACACAAGGAGCTACCCAGGTTCAGGCCGCCCGGAGGCTAAAAGCCCTACTCCTGCATGTCTGGATTGATGAGTTCTTCATAGTGTGGCTTACAATGGAACCTCCCGGCAGGGTACCCGGAAGGGTTTTGGCTGGAGGTAGAAGAAGGACAGATCCTGACCCGGAGGAGATCACCTTCCTCTCTACCTCGCAGCCCTAGTCTAGTCTTGCTCTGGTTCTAGCTTGTCTTCGTCCTTGTCGATCCTTGTTCGCTCCCCTCCTCCGTGCCTTGGTCCTCCTTTTATAGGCTAAGGGGTTGCCACAGGGTCACGTGAGGGGCGTGAGGGACCTTCGGGGTGAAGGACCCTCCTCATCTAGTTTAGGGGGAGACGTGGCCTCTCCTCAGCCTAGCGTCTCCTTGGGTTAGGTGGGAGCGTCCGCCTTGGGGTGGACAGGAGCTGACACCACCACGGGACGTGCTTCCCGCCCGCGCTGCCTTCGCCTTGCTTCCCAAGTCTTCCGTGGTGAGGTGGAGTGCTTATCCACAGGGTAGGAGTACCCGGAGGGAGCCTGGCCTCCTGCCGGGAACTCGGGCTCTCGGGTCCTTCCTGGCCTTCTTGCTTGATTCGGGGACCCGGAAGGTCCCCAGGACCGGAGCCCTTAGTCGATAGGCCATGCGTGTCTTGACGGTGAACCCGCCAGCTTGACTTGAGTCTTGGTCTTGTCCATCTTCATCTTGGGCCCACATGGGGTGGACCCACTTTGGCAGTACTAGGGGAACCCCATGTTCCACTGTTGCGACAAACCTATAAGAATAACTCAATACAAACATTAGTCCATAAGGATTGTCATTAATTACCAAACCATGCATGGGGCAACATACACTTTCACCTACATCTCGGAAATTTTACTTTGTGTTGTCAAACGTCATCTGTAACAGAATGATAATAACGACAATGTTCAACTATCTCACGAAAAC